>LPNX010575973.1:606333-645397 GCA_001517045.1 Pseudotsuga menziesii | reverse complement strand
AAGTGTTTCTCAGTTAGCCTCTTCATCTCTTGGGACTAAGGCTGCAAAGTTGCAGATCTGATGGAAGAAAAATGAAGTTTAAAAAGGTGGTCTGAGGCAACATGAAGTTTCTTTTTTTTGGGTCTGTTTTTGGGTCTGTGTAATTGCAGGGATATTCGACCTAGCTTGAAGTAACTGTTTGCAAAATTAAGAGCCATTCTTACACATCTTTTTGAACAAAACTGAAGAAGTTTATTGACAGGTTTGAGGGCTGTTATTGACACGATCTTCTAAATAGATCTGAAGTGATTCATTGTCAATTTTAGAAGGATGTTGTGTGATATTTTAAAGGAGAATAGAAGGAAGGCTTTTGGGTTGTCTTGGCAAACACCTTAGCATATAATTCAGCCCTATAGAATTGAAGGTGTCTTACTGTAGGTCGAGGATACTCTGTGGCAGCCATTCATCCAAAGTCTGATCTGCCTTATCCAGTAAGGATCCGCAACAGTCAATAATGTACATGCTCTTCAGTTAAGACCAAACGTCTTAGTTCAAACAGTGAAAGATTATGCTATGATCCGCTCCTTGCATACACAGATCCTGTCACGCACTCCAAGGACTGATCCAAAAATGTCTAAGATTAATTGATGGCCACTCTCTGTCATGTATCTTCTTGGCACTTGCATGAAGAGAACTCAGAATTACATGAGGACAGATTATCTTGTACAAGAAGAAGTGAATTAGAGAGCAGGCCTATGAGCAGGTTGGATCATCATGTAAAGCAGGGGATGTGAACAGAGAAGAGAACAAGGGGTTGGCATTATTCCTCTCCAATTTAAAATTCAATTTTTGATGTCGATTATATACAATGTCGGCTCAATTAAAAAATGAGGAGTCGGCCTCATTAAAATTGCAAAGTCAGCCCATAAAAAAAAAATTCAAAAAAATTATATTTTAATAAGAGAGGTCGGCTCCATATTTTGTGGAAATCTAATATAAATACCCCCCCACGATTTCATTCTTAGATTGAGTTTTAAAGGAGAGCTCTGCGATTTTGTGTGACAGCAGAGGTATTTTATTTTTCATCAGCGTGGAATTTAATGTGACAGTAGAGGTATTTTATTTTTTCATCAGCGTGGAATTTCATGTGACAGCAGAGGTATTTTATTTTTCATCAGCGTGGAATTTCATGTGACAGCAGAGGTATTTTATTTTTTCATTAGCGTGGAATTTCATGTGACAGCAGAGAGGTATTTTATTTTTGCATGCATGGAAATTTTTGTGGAGAATATCAGCGTTGAAATTTTTTTTGGAGCTGTGAAGAAATATTTTAAGGAGCAGCAGTTCATAATTTTATCGGAGGAGAATTTTGCTGGCCGTCTGAAATGAAAAGATGAAGTGTGTGCTCGCTGGACTGTGAAATATTAGAGGGAGAGCTCTGCGATTTGATGCTACTGAGGTAGCCGCAGTAGACTCAAGAAATTTCTGTGGAGCAGGCAAAATATCAGCGTGGAAATATTTTCTTGTGGAGCAGACTCAGAAATTGGTTCCATGTAGAGGCAGTCTACAGGCATTGAATATTGTCATGCATACACCCCAACCTATTAGATATCTTCATTTGTTTCGAATATGGATTTTTGATATTCAGTTGATGAGGCTCAGAACTCGTGCTTCGCCATTAGGGAAATTCAGTTTCGAGAACTAAGTTCAATATATTTACGTTTTTACCTAAGGGTTTGGTTGAGCAGTTTCGGCGGTTGGCTAACCTTTACTTTCTGGTAATTGCAATGTGTCTCTTGCTCCAATCAGTCCAATACAACCCATAACAAATATTCTTCCCTTGGTGCTGGTGCTTTCCATTTCGACAGTGAGGCGATCTGCTCTAGCCATCCATTGAGGAGGAATCGCCTTAGATTTCTCACTTGTTCTTCAATGCCATCAAAGGATTTTCAGATGCTTGTTCCAGATCTGAGTTTACAGTATCATTTTGTTGGGTTATTGAATGACTCTTGAGGGCGCACTGAGAAAAGAGAGTCTTCATCATTGAGGGCACACTTGTGAAGGGAAAACACCCAAGAAGAGGACACATTCTTGTGGAGAACCAAAACTATTGAAATGGATTTAGAAGTGTAAACTCAGTGGTATATGCACAGTTCATACATGAAGTGATGATGCCTTTCCATATCATACACACAGTCAGCACAGGTTGATGATATTGTTGACAATGATGATGTTCCAGTCCTTGGTGATGTTTTCGGTATCTTATCTTGACTGACCTGTTGATGACTGGATAGTAACCAGTATTGTTGGGCAGACAATGCAGTATTGCAGCAGTAGGCTAAGATACAATGATGTGTGAGCAAACAAGATGATGAATGCATGGAGGCAGCAAATGAACAGCAAGACAATATTCACCAGTGTGCATCCCATAGCCTACTTGATCTGAATCTTATTGCACAATCTGAGTCTGATTATAAATATGCCTGAAACTGTTCTTCAAGTTTGAAATTGGTTTGAGGTGACTTGATGATTATGAAGTATTAGCAACAGACTGCTTTTCTGATGAATTGAAAGAACCTGATGCAGCAGTATGAACAGATTCCTGTACACAGATGGTTGAGCAGAGATTGAGACTATTGCAGCAGTGTTTTGCAGCAGGGATGAGGAGCCAAGATGATAAGCAGCAGTGAGCAGTGATCAGTAGTGTTGATGATGACCAGCAGCAAAGATTGACCAGCAGATGATGAACAGAGAAGATTGAGAAGACTATAGCAGCAATGTTGAGCAGCAGTAGATGAATGATGAGCAAGTTACAGCAGAGCAGTGTTGATGATATGACAGAGTTGTCTTGTGTATGATGACAGTAAGCCTTAATGTAAAAGCAAGCTTGTCTTGCTTCTGAGGTTAGGATACCTCAAACACTTCTTAGCAAGGTCTAAGAAAACCAGGCAGGGTCCTGGATTAAGAGTAGGTGCTCCATTTATCAGTAGGTGCTGATTTCGCCTATCGGTTGTAGCCAGACAAAATAATACAAAAAGATTACAAAATTATATTGTGTTGTGTTTAGTTGTGTTATGGTTTCTGATGATCTAAATGCTTATGCTATGTGAATGATGATATGAAAGATGTTTATGATATGATGGATAAAATATTGGAATGATGTATTGGTAGTTATCTGTGTCAAGCTAACTGAGAAAAATTGTAAAAATTGCTTCACACTGATTCACCCCCCCTCTCAGTGTCTACACTTGCTATCGAGAGATGGAGGATTGAAGTGGTGGAGGCCTAGGTGGAGGACTAAGTTTCTCTTATCCGCAGACGTGCCGACAGAGGTTGTCACTATTGTAATCTCTGATTTATATTAATAGAAATATCATTTCCTATCCAATAATGTGTATTTAAATGAGTATTGAATCCATGGATGCGTTTAAATGCTTATATGTTATTGATTATATATGCTAAAGTAGGTCTAACACAATTATATATAGCATGCTTGTCTTGTTTGCTGAATGTTGAGAGAGCAAATTATCAATATAAGCGAAAGTGGAAGAGCTCAACGGGAATCTACATCAACCGTCTGGAATAAGGTATGTTTTGAGATCCTTTAGTGTTAGATGTTTGGTTTCTCTTGCATATAGGAAATGATTGATTTCTACGGTTACTCTGTCTGTTGTGGTACCCCAAGCCATAGGAAGTTTTCTCCTCCGTAACAACAAATGCTGGTAGGCTTGCCTACAAGAGGAAGCAAGGTAAGGCTAGAAGAGTTATTTACGATTCTATCAAAGAAGAATTGATGCCTAACATCAAATCCTTGAAGACTGCTAAAGAATGCTATGATACATTGATAAACCTCTATGAAAAGAAGGCTCCCAGTCAAAAGAGAGTCTTGAAGAAGAGGCTACGAACTTTGAAGCTGAACAAAGATGAAAGTGTTGGTTCCTTCTTCACCAAGATTAAACAGGTAAGAGATCAACTCCTTGTTATTGGTGTTACTGTTGATGATGATGATCTTGTACAGACAGTGGTTGGTGGTCTCCCAAGCTCTTGGGAAACCTTCATGGCATCCGTCTGTGGACAAGAAAATCAGCCAACCTTTGAAAGACTTTGGCATGATTGCATACAAGAAGAAGCAAGGAACACTAACAAGGTAATCAAGCAGGATAACTTTGCACTTGCAGCAAAGGCCAAGAAGTTCAAGAAGCCTTTCCCTCAGCAGAAGAAGGGTAAGAAACCTCAAGGTAATTTTTCTGACATGTCCAAGATTGAATGTTATACTTGTCACAAGTTTGGACATTATGCTAGAGACTGCAGGCAGAACAAGAAGAAACCCAAGAGAAGGTTTCAAGCATCTACTGCAGAAGCAGAGGAAGAAGAAGAAGAAAACCAAGGCCAATAAAATTGATGAGCCTAGAAGAGAGAACTATTTGATTTCTTCTCTAACTGGTTCTTTCTCAACTTGCTCCACTTTTTGATTGGTTGACAGTGGTGCCTCCAGGCACACGACAGGTAACCGTGGTACCCTTACCAATTACAAAAAGAAGAAGTTCACCACTCAGGTAGAACTTGGAGATGACTCCACTTACAAGATTGAAGGAGTTGGCTCAACTTCACTTCAACTTGATTCAGGTACGGTTCTTCATATGGATGATATTCTTTATGTTCCTGGTTTAAAGAAGAATATTTTATATGTTGCTGGTTTTAAAAACAAGGGCCACAGAGTCCTCTTTATGAACAAGAAGGTTTTTTTATGGGCAAAAGACACAGATCTAGACTCAATAGTACAGATTGGGTTTCGAGAGGGAGATCTCTACAAGGCTTCAAAAGTTTCCACTCATGCTTTGGTACATCACTCAATTTATCCCTGTGAACTTTGGCATAGAAGGTTTGGACACCTTCACTACACAGCTCTCCCAGGCTTGCAGAAGATGGTTACAGGTATGCCAGAAGTTTCTTTAAAGCATGAAGTAATTTGCAAAGGATGTGCTCTAGGTAAGAACACTAAGAAATCATTTCCCAGAAGCAAGAGTAGATCTAAAGGCATTTTGGATTTGATTCACTCTGACATTTGTGGGTCCATGTCTTCACCCTCCTTGAGTGGGTGTTTATATTATGTCTTGTTTATTGATGACTACTCTCGGAAGTCTTGGATTTACTTCCTCAAGGCCAAGAGTGAAACCTTTGACAAGTTCAAAGAGTTCAAGACACTGATTGAAAATCAGACTGGCAGGCACATCCGTATCTTGAGATCAGATAATGGAGGTGAGTATGAATCTAATGAGTTTGATGATTTTTGTCGAGAAGCAGGAATCAAGAAAGAGCTGAAAGTGCCTTACAACCCCCAGCAGAATGGGGGTGCAGAAAGGAAGAATAAAACGATCTGTGAGGCTGCTAAAGCCATGATCATTGATCTAGATCTTCCTTTGTCTTTATGGGATGAAGCTACCGGAACTGCAGCGTACATCCAGAACAGAAGCCCTCATGCTATCTTGGTTGAGAAGACTCCAGAAGAAGTCTTCACCAAGAAGAAACCTGCAATTGATCACATGAGGATATTTGGCACTCCTGTGTATGTTCATGTGCCAAAAGAAAAGAGGGCCAAGCTAGAGCCTTCCGGTAAGAAATGCTTATTTGTCGGATACAGTGATTGCTCGAAGGCTTATCGAGTATATATACCTGGACAGAGGTACATTGAGGTTAGCAGAGATGTGATCTTCCATGAGGAAGCGGTGTTTCGTAAAACACTAGAGCTTTCACCAGAAGATGCAGTTGCTCCTCTTGAGTTTCCAGATTCAGAAATTCAGAGGGAGGAAGAGTTTGATGATCAAACTCCAGATGTTTCTAAGAACATTGAAAGTCCACTAGAAGAACTACTTGAAGTTCCTTCTTCCAAAAGGAGACCTGCTTGGTACTGAGAAACGGTACAAGAAGCCGAGAAGCATAAAGCTCCTCCAGGGACTTTCAGAGAAAGCATAAGACCACAGAAGTACTCCGGTCTAATGAGTCATCTTATCAGTTCAGAACCTTCAGTGTACGAAGAAGCAACAAGTAAACAGGTATGGGTTGATGCCATGATTGAAGAGTATAAATCAATCATGAAGAATGATGTTTGGAAAGTTGTTCCCAGACCTACAGGAAAGTCAGTAGTGACTTCCAGATGGCTTTATAAGATCACGCATGCTGTAGATGGTAGTGTAGAGAAGTATAAAGCCAGATTCGTAGCTCGTGGATTCACTCAGAAAGAAGGCATTGACTATGACGAGACATTTGCACTTGTTGCCAGGTACACTACCATCAGAACCATCATCTCACTTGCTGTAGTATTCGAATGGAAGTTACATCAGATGGATGTAAAGACAGCCTTTCTCAATGGTAAGATTGAGGAAGAGGTTTATATTGAACAACCTAAAGGCTTTGTTACTCATGGGAAGAAGATCCATGTATGTAAACTGAAGAAAGCCTTGTATGGACTGAAACAGGCTCCGAGAGTCTGGTATCCCAGGATGGATGGATTTCTCCATAGCTTGGGGTTCTCCAAAAGTACAGCTGATTCTAACTTGTACTTTAAAGTTGTTCCTAATCATGTCTTGATACTTGTTCTATATGTAGATGACTTGTTTCTTACAGGTGATGAACAATTGATAGACCAGTGTAAGAGAGAGCTTACCTTTGAATTTGAGATGAAAGATGTCGGATTGATGCATTACTTCCTTGGCTTAGAAGTCTGGCAAAAGCTAGGTGAGATCTTCCTGACACAAGGAAAGTATGTAGTGGATATCTTGCAGAGATTTGGGATGCAGGACTGCAAGTCCATGAGCGTACCAATGACTACCAACTTGACAAAATTGCGGGACTCAGCCTCTAGTTCACAGAATGTGGACTCTACTCTATACAGACAGCTCATTGGTTCCCTGATGTATCTCATGCATACGAGACCAGACATCTGCTACTCAGTGAATGCACTGAGTCAGTCCATGTCAAATCCGAAACACATACACTTGGTAGCCGCCAAACATGTACTCAGATATGTGCGAGGGACTATCACTTATGGCCTCGGGTATACTTCCAGCAGTGGAGTATTGTTATCTGGATACTCAGATTTAGATTGGGGCTGGCAGTGCAGTCGACCGAAAAAGTACCTCTGGTTATTGCTTCAGTATGGGACCAGCAATGATCTCTTGGTCCAGTAGGAAGCAGGGTTCCATAGCTCAAAGTACAGCTGAGGCAGCATATATTGCTGCAAGCGATGCCTACAAGGAAGCAGTTTGGCTCAGAAAGTTGTTATCTGATTTGTTCGAGGGAAAGCTTGACTCAACGATCATCCATTGCGATAATCAGAGTTGCATAAAGCTTTCAGAGAATCCAGTGTTTCATGACAGATCAAAACACATTGAAATGAGGTATCATGTCATCAGAGACCTAGTGGAGAGAGGTGCTCTGAAGTTGCAATACATTCGTACAGATGAACAAATTGCAGATATCTTGACCAAGCCTCTGACAGCATCAAAGTTCGTGTACTTTTGTGACAAGCTTGGTATGGCAGAGAATGCCTCTCTCGCTGAGAAGGAGTGTTGATTTTTTTTAGCAGCATCGAGAGCCCTTCTCTTCGGAGAATGGGACCACCTGGTCCGAGACCACGGTGAAGACTCAACCCAGTGTTGAGTGACCATTCTGTTGAATGGTAGATATCTGATCTGGGACCATGATATAAACCCAGATCTGCCCTGGGTAGACTCAACCTTGTGTTGAGTAGACATCTGGTCTGGGATCACGATGTAGACCAGTCTGGGACCGATAGACTCAGCGTAGTTCTGAGTAGCCATTCTCTAGGAGAATGAAGACACTATAAGCCCTAGACTGAGTCTGGGCATGTGTGTGGCACTTTGACCCTTGATCTATGGGCTTGGTGTGCTTCTCCAAGGATTAGCTACCCTTGGTCAAGTTACGCTAGTACCAGATCTAGGTGTCACACAGTGTGTGAGATAAAAGCATTAATAACTCTCTTGGTTTATGATGACGTACTTTTGAAATAAATAAAAAAAGGACCACAGGGGGCACTTGGAAAAAGCCCAAAGTCAAAAGTCAAAATAATAGAGACTTTGACCCCAGGAAAATGACCAAAGTCAAAAATCAAAATAAATGAGGACTTCTTATAAAAGTCAAAGGAAAATTAAAAGTACCTTTTTTGGTAAATGTGAAAGTTAAATTAGGAAAAGAATAAAAATATTATTATTTTTATTTTTCCTAATCTTGTCCACTTACAGGTGAACAAAGGCTATAAAAGAAGATCAAGTCTTCTCGTTTTGATTACACAAGTTCTTTTTCACAGGTGGAGTTGCTATTTGTCTTAAAGAAGTTTTGCTTTGCCTCAACAAGGACATTCACCTTCTCTCAGCAAACCCTTAGCTGGGGTTTTATCCGCATATTTATTTTCTGGGCAGCTCTTCATTTTCGGGCAGCGAAGGACATTTTTGGGCAGCTTCTTTTATTCCTTTTTCGGGGCTGTTTTATTCATTTGGGCAAGCCACTTTAGGGCACTGCCCTATTGGCACCCACGGGTAGCTTGCTACAAGCATACCCGTAAGGGTCTGGCCCACGGCCAACCCTTGGCAAGCCTAGGGCATACCCCTATGGGCCTGTCGTGGCCATGAGCTACCCTACAGCAGTCCTGGGTAGACAGTGCAGACCACGGGCTGCTATACAGCAAGCCCAGGCTAACTGTACAGTCCACGGGCTGCCATACAGCAGGCCCCAAGACCGAGGACAGGGCTCAGCCCAGCCTACGGCCAAGTGCCCAACCCTCAGCAGTAGACTGGGCAGCCAATCAGACCGATCGGGCAGCCAAGCAGGTGGATCAGGCAACCAGACAAGTGGATCGGGCAGTCGAGCAGTAGATCGGGCTTTGGGCAATGGATCGGGCAGGTTGGGCACGTAGGTCAAGCAACAAATAGTGGATCCGGGCAGGCAGTCTGTTTTTTCGGGCAGCCTGTAAATTATTGGGGCAGGAGAGAGAAAATTCTCAGATTTGAGAAATTTGTGAAATTCTGGAAAATGTGGTTGTATTTTATCAGTTTAGTATTTTCTGATAAATTTTTGTGACTATGGAAAAACTCAGATTTGGGTTTGAGGAACTCTTTTGAAGAATTTCCGAAGCCATCTCATTTACGAGATGAGCTATTAATGATTTTTCGGGGTTTTGTCCTTTTGAAGGTTTCCCCAGTGAAAACATTGTGTCCAAGTGTGTTGATGTGATAAATGTGTTTCTGCTATACTGCTGATTTGTTTAAGTAGATCTGCAAAAAATTTAAGTTTATGCTAATGCTGAAAATTTAACAAAGACAACATTCTTGAATGGTGTAGTGGAAGAGGAAGTGTATGTGGAGCGACCACTCGGATTTGAGACACATGACATGGACACCCATGTGGGCAAATTGAAGAAGGCCTTGTACGGTTTGAAACAGGAACCTAGGACGTGGTATGACATGATTGACAATTTCCTGACTAGTTTGGGCTTTACCAAAGCAGATTCCAACCTTTACTACAAGGTTGAGGAAGGGAACCCAGTGATACTCCTACTGTATGTAGATGACCTGTTTGTGACAGGTGAGGATGGGTTGATTGCTAACACGAAAAGGAAGCTTGTTGCCAAGTTTGAGATGAAGGACTTGGGTATGATGCTCTACTTTCTGGGCATGGAGATGTGGCAGAGTGCAGATGGAATCTCCCTTGGACAAGGGAAGTATGCAGTGGAGATCCTGAAGAGGTTCGGGATGATGGATTGCAAGGCCATGGACACACCTATGGCATCGAGCCTGAAGCTATTGAGTGATTCTTCATCAGAGTCGGTTGATTCTACGATGTATTGTTAGATGATTGGATCCTTGATGTACCAGATGAATACGAGACCAACTATTTGCTTTGCTGTGAACACATTGAGCCAGTTCCTGACAGATCCGAGATATGTTGACATGATTGCTGCAAAGCATATTCTGAGGTACCTGAAGGGTATAATTGATTATGGGCTCAAGTATGAAGCGAATCAGAAGATTAACCTAGAAGGTTTTGTGGATTCAGATTGGGCAGGCAGTGCCATTGATAGGAAGAGCACTTCCGAGTGTTGCTTAAGTATGGGATCAGGTGTGATCTCTTGGTTTAGTAGGAAGTAGTCCTGGGTGGCACCGAGTACAGTCGAAGCAGAGCATGTCGTAGCTTGTTCGGCTAGTTGTGAGGCAGTATGGCTAAGGAAGCTACTGTATGATTTGTTTGATCTCCAGTTGGATGCTACTTGTATATATTGCGACAACCAAAGTTGTGTGAAGTTGTCTGAGAACCCGATGTTCCATGACAAGTCAAAGCATATTGAGATCAAGTATCACTATATCAAGGATATGGTGCAGAGAGGAGCAGTGAAGCTCCAGTATGTTGCGACAGACAAGCAGATAACCGATGTATTGACCAAGCCGTTAGCCAAAGTGAAGTTTGAGTACTTTAGAGAGAAGCTTGGTGTTCTTCAGATCAAGATTCCTTCCAAGGGGAAGTGATGAGTTCGAAAGACGCAGATACACATGAACCTTTCCAACATGGTGGCAGGCTAGGTCCTCGCATGGTCATCGATGTAAGTGCTGGAGCCTTTTCAACATGGTGGCAAGGTAGGTCCTCCCATGGTCGTTGATGTTAGTGCTGGAGCCTTTCCGACATGGTGGCAGGCTAGGTCCTCCCATGGTCATTGATGTAAGTGTTGTAGCCTTTCCGACATGGTGGCATGCTAGGTCCTCCCATGGTCATTGATGTAAGTGATGGAGCCTTTTCAACATGGTGGCAGGCTAGGTCCTCCCATGGTCGTTGATATAAGTGATGGAGCTTTTCCGACATGGTGGTAGGTTGGTCCTCCCATGGTCGTTGATGTAAATGTGAAGCCTTTCCCGGATGGTGGTAGGCTTGTCCTCCCATGCCAATGGATGTAAGTGTTGTGTTATGTGTATCTGGGTTGTGCTCCGTGTGACGATGAGATGATCTGAAGATGATGAGGTAACAGTAGGGTACACAGGTGTTGCAAGGCATGTAATCAGTCCTGGGATGCTCCTTCAGGTTTTGCAGTGGCATATAATCAATCCTAGGAGATCCTGCAAGTTTTGTACGAGGCATATAATAATTCCTAGGATGTACCTACTTGATGGCTTGCTCGCAGAGATGATGAAGACCTACATGGAGGCTAGGCCTACATCCAGCATGAGAAAGGGATGGCTTTGTAGAACTTCCTATGACGAGTAGACTTGTGAGATAGCACCATTTGCTCGAGATAGAAGCAACAGTGACGATGATGATCCAACTTTGATGATGATCCAGTGACGAAGACTTGTGCTGATGAACTGTGTCAAAAGAATACCTTCTTAGTTAAGAAGGAGTGTTGATGTATTTGTAACTTCGAAATGTATTCATTTGTATATTTCATATTGTATTTCATTGTACCCCGACTAAGATGTTTGTTCCTCTGATCGGGAGAGTCATTAATGTAATTAAGTAATGTAAAGTCATTGAGGTTACCCCTCCATTGTATGTCGAGGCATTAGACCCCTCAGCTGAGTTATATTAGGGTTATTAGACTCTCCTAGAGAAGTCGGCCTTGTAGGGAAGAAGTCAAGTGGAAATTAGGTATAAATAGAGAGTGAGACTCTCTATTTGAAACACACACTCACTCATCAATAGCGCATGAGTGAGAGAGGAGTAGCTCGCACAAGTGAGAGAGAGAACAACTGTCCAAGATCATCTTTGTACTTTTGGGTTTCACTTTTGCTATTCGTGCCCATTCTATCTCTAAGGAACTTGCGGGGTTTTCTCCTTTACGGTTTTCCTGAGGAAATTTTTTTGTCTCGTCTATTGTGATTATTGTTGTGTATGTTATTCTCTCATATAAGATCCTAAATCATATTGATTAAACGATAAAAATCTAACATTAAAGAGGATCTTGGACTATGTGGAGGGTACTATAGATTATGGGATCCACTATGTTGCTGGAGCACAACTTGATCTCATAGGCTTTACAGACTCAGACTGGGCAGGAGCTGGAAATGACAGGAAATCCACCTCGGGTTTTGTATTCATGATTGGATCTGGGCCAATTTGTTGGTCCAGCAAGAAGCAAGCAACACTTGCACTCTCTTTAGCAGAAGCAGAGTATCGGGGAGCTGTGAATGCAACTATTTAGGCAGTTTGGCTATATGGCATCTTGACAGAGTTTGGGATTCAGACTTCATCTACAATGGATCTTTATTGTGACAACCAGAGTACAATCAAAATTTCCAGTGATCCAGTTCAGAAGCTGAGGACAAAGCACATAGAGGTTCATATGCACTACATTCGGGAACTGGTGCATGACAGAACCATCAAACTGCACTATTGTCCTACAAAGGATCAGATTGCAATATATTTTCACCAAGTCCTTCATAAAAAGTAGGTTTTCCTTTCTCAGGGCTCTTTTAGGTGTTAAGGCTTGACTCTCAGTTCCTATTTTCTGCTTATTTTAAGGGGGGGGGGGTTCCCATGAGGTCTGTAATTATTTGAGCTATACTCATCTATTTCCTGTGTGGTATGCTTTGTTTAATGTGCATCTTCATTCCTCTTTCACTGCATCAATAATATTGGACTCATTGCTTGAAGATCTAAATGGCACAAGAATTCTAACATGGTATCAGAGCCATTTCAAGTAAGCTTCATGTCTGTCTGCTCTCCATTGAACACTAGAAGCAGCTAGGTTTCCACAGAAGTCCCGCAAAGAGTTCCTTGCTTCCTCTGAATTTATTTAGAGTGGCGGTGCAGGCGTGACGAACCCTGAGAAAGTGTTCACATCGAGAGGGAAGGCTTGATTCTAACATAGTTCGAGTATTTTTGTTTTTGCAGTGATACGTAGCTTGATTGGAGATATTGTCTAATTAGCAGGAGAATTATGGATTCTCAATCTTCACACCTTGGATCCTAACACCCTTCAATTATGTTGATTGGAGGGAAGATATGAAGTTGGCCTTGCGCAAACAAGGCTACTACAGGATAATACTGGGAAGGGAGACTGAGCCCCATCATTTAGTTGAGAGAAACAAGTTTCTGAACTGCTTAGATGAAACTTTTGGTTATCTATGTACTCATATTTCTGGAGATCTCCTCTTCCACCTTGAAGGTTTGAGGACTCCCAAAGAAGTTTGGGAGAAGCTTGAAGTCTTGTTTGGCAAGCAAGATGAGCTTCGGGGACACATTTTAGAGAACGGGTTGATAGCCTTACATCCCAGCAGTTTCAAGACATCATTTCATTCTATGCAAAAATTCTCCAGCGATTCTTCTATTATAAATTCCGTGCGTAGTTTACCATTGATTGCTCCAGGAAAGGGAGAGGAATTTGATTTCTTTGTCTCTAATGATGTTGTTGGTGTGAAGATAAGTAATTATTTGGATATTTTGGAAATAATATCAGATTGTAGGAGTGATCCATTCACTCTCATTGATCTAGAGTTTCCAACAACTTCCTACATGGTTGCATGCACCAATACTCAGAATTTTGAAGGAGAAAATTGTGCATCTACCATCTCGGTGTAGCACACCCTTGGATCTGATATGAACCTATTTGGATCTGATATGATCTTATTTGGATTTGATCTTATATTACTTGGTTCAAGCTTTCAGTTTCATGAGCTTCCAGTGTTGCTTGTAGCTGGTCTCATCAATTTTGGTGTGAAAAATCAAGTACCAAAGGTCTCTTTCAAAATTACTGATGGGGAATTGATGTCAGTTTTCTCTCATAAGTTTGTTGATATTATATTTTGTGAATATTTGGATATTTTGAAAATAATATCAGATTGTAGGAGTGATCCATTCACTCTCATTGATCTAGAGATTCCAACAAATTTCTACATGATTGCATGCACAAATGCCCAAGGTTTTGAAGAAAGAGAAAATTGTGCATCTACCATCTCGGTGGAGCACACCCTTGGATCTGATATGAACTTATTTGGATCTGATATGATCTTATTTGGATCTAATCTGATATTACTTGGTTCAAACTTTCAGTTTCATGATCTTCCAGTGTTGCTTGTAGTTGGTTTCATCAAATTTGGTGTAAAAAAACAAGTACCGCAATTCTCCTTCGAATTTGCTTGTGGTGATTTGATGTCAGTATTCTTTTATGAGTTTGTTGATATTATATTTTATGTATATATGGATAGATATTTTGGAAATAATATCATAATTGAGGAGAGATCCATTCATCCTCATTAATCTTGAGCTTTCAGAAAATTCCTACATGATTGTATGCACCAATACTCAGGGTTTTGAAGAAGGAGAAAATTGTGCATCTACCATCTCGGTTGAGCACACTCTTGGATCCAATGTGAACTTATTTGGATATGATATTATCTTATTCGGATCTGATCTGATATTAATTTGTTCAAGTTTTTAGTTCCAAGAGCTTTCAGTAAAACTTGTAGCTGCTCTCATCAATTTTGGTGTGACAAATCAAGTATCGCAAGTCTCCTTCAAACTTGCTGCTAGGGATTTGATGTTAGTTTCCTCTTATGAGTTTGCTGATATTTTATTTTGTGAATCATTGATTATTTCTGAAGCTATATCAGATTATGGAGCTCAAGCATTTACTCTCCACAGTCCCAGGGCTTCTCTACCTATCGATCACATGCTCATCTCCTCACAGAACTAGTAAAGATGACGGCATTCTGTATTCGCCTGGACACTTGCTCCTAACACTTGGGGCTGAGTTTACCTCACATAGGTTGATGTTCAAGGCTGCAATATATTAGTTGTTTGGGTGTTGCTCACATGGTTCGAATTCTCAAGCACTTTTGCTCTCTTATCAGTTGCTCTACATGGGTCCAGTTTTCATCTTGCACATGTTTATATTATTGATTCAGTTGAGCACTTTCTTCTTCTTCCAAAGAGGAAGATTCCTCTAGACATATTCATTTAGTTTGGATTCAGAGGTTCACATGCACAGTCTCAGGATGTTGCTGCACAGAAGAACCAAGATACTGCATTTGTTGATGCATAGTGCTGTAAATTGCAGCAAAATTTTCACAAAGTTTTTATTCAAAACTTGTTTTCCTGATTCACTGTTTATCTTGAGGGGGGGGATTTTCCCATGAGGTTTTCCCCTATTTCCTTGGTTTATTAAGCAACATTTTTATCTTTTATATTGTATATGGGTGACTTATGGCCTTGTTGCCAAGGCCCACAGTTGTCCAAGTTAGGATTCAGGGGGGGTGTTAGGATTTATAATCCTCCCTTGACCAAACTGTCTATTTGATTATTTTAGCCTAACTTAGGAGTTTTATTTAATTATTGGGTCCACTAGTACCATTGGGTCGACATGGCCTAATGGGGCCACATGTACCAGTTACTAGAGTATGGGGAACACCAATAGAAGCTAACTGCCACTGGCTGCACTTGCATGCATCAGTTTAGGCAACTCCTAGGCCATTCCCTACATTTTAGGAGCCACTAGGAGTCCCGACACTAACCTCCTTCAGTCAGTTGGAGTTGGAACTAGTTAAGCTTAGTTATTTTCCAGTTACATTCAGTTAGATCACAATCAGTTCAGTTAGCACCAGTTATGCATGGTTGCACATGGATACGACACCTTTTCTCACCTACCACTTCAGTTAGACTGAGTTAACTGATTATTACTGATTGTGTGACTTGATTAGACATCTGGAGTTAACCACTTGGACTTCGATAGTGATTGAGACATCTTTAGTTACCTATGCAGTCAGATACAATCACATCCAAATGGGAGATTCGAATTAATCCCTAATGATTCGAATTCTTTTCCTATGTAACACTATTGTAACATCGTATTATGTAATGAACATGATACTGTAATTATCTAAGCTATACTCATCCATTTCCTGTGTGGTTTGATTTGTTCAGTGTGTATCCTCATTCCTCTTTTACTGCATCAGTAATATATGACTCATTGCTTGAAGATCTAAATGGCACAACAATTCTAACACTCTGTTTACAAGAGGCATTACATACGAGTCTTTGCTTGGCTAGTCAGAATGGACATCGAATAAACAACATACAACTGCGAGAGGGGATGTTACATCCTCAATGCTCAACACATAGGTTTGACCCGTAGGCCTCGTGCACATAAAGTATTGAAACTCTCCACTCGTTGGTCCAAGCTTCTCTGCAAGCTTCACAACCTCGCAACAACTCGCCATCTAACAACATGCGCCTCTTCTCTGCACGTGCATTGGTATTTATAGTTGCGCTTTAGTGCACATGACTCGACTTTCCTTCTAGAAGTTCATCTACTCCTAGGCGTCATCATGAATGCACTAAGTACATCTTGTGGTCCAACTTTGCAAATTGCACCACCTGGCTTCCCTGCAACAACCTCCATAACTGACTTGCAACTGTTTCAACTGCCCCAACTACTCTGGCAAACAATCAGTCCTTCCACCTATCGCAGTCAGTCGACTTTACTTCTCGGGTTTTGGTCAGGATGTCGTCATCGACCTATTTTCACCGTTTTCCATCAGTCATCGACTACTTGCGGTTAGAATTACCACTTCTCTTTTCTTTCCATCGATCCTTCTCGTGTCGACCTTTCCCTCTGCTTCTCCCGTCGACCTGTCTGCCCATTCTTCTAGAGGTCGTCAACTGTCCTCCGAGCGTCCTTCAATTATCTTTGACTGTTTCTTTNGGGGTACTATATATATATATATATATATATATATATATATATATATATAATGAAAAAAACATGTCACAATGACATCATACATGCATATTTCAGAGTTTTTCATAAATTATGAATCATGATTCATAATTCTAAATTCAATGATTCATTGAACAAAGACCATTCATATTGAAAATTTGAAACATAAAATTTGATAAATCATAGACTCAATAGATATCAATTGGAAGACTAGAAGTTACATAAAATTTGATAAATCATTGTACCAAGCAGTTGTAACAAACAATCAAACTTAGCCCTAAAAGTACACTTGAAATATTATTTTAATCACTTATTTGTACTGCTGTTACATGCAATAAAAATTTGCAAATTGCCAAATATATTCTTGGGTTGATGTGACTGTATTTCTCAGTATTAAATACATATGTATATTTTTTATGTGCACATTTGGTAGTCAAATTATGCTCCTTGAATGCTGAACACAAAACCGTAATTCAAGTGCTTGAAAGTGTTAACATCGACCTAAAAGAGCATATGGTAATATATATATATATATATATATATATAATTTTCTTCAAATATTGAATATATTATTTTACGGTTTCTCATTTCTATACAGAATTGTTGCATCAAGGACTACTAGAGCTTCTAAGCTTTACGCAATCTCAAATATTGTGAGAATCAAATTCTCGATACCCCGAAAATTAGGTCATGCATGGTGATGGTTATCATGGGCCGCCTTTTGGTCTCACCTAATATTCGAGGTTGTGTTTGTTCTTTAGCCTTAATATGTGCAGTGTGAAGTCAATGTTTTGCCACACTATGATGTTGTGATGATTCTCATAAAAAAAAATTAATTGTCACGTGTTGATTCCATATGTATCATGTGCCATTACTCCATCGATACTCGTGAAGATTGAAATGGACTCCCTATATCCCTTTGGTTATTGGGAATGACCAAGAAGCTAAATTTGTATGAGATGTCTGATTAATTTGTTTCACTTCTTATTAATGAAGGGACGCAAGCCAATGCAGAGATTATTGGTTTTCATAGAACTATCTTTCTCCTACCAAAGGGTGCAAGTGAGGCTGGTTTTGAGTGGGGCAAAGAAACTCTAAAATCCTTGTTGTCACCATCCTAATTGATTTCGGGGCTAACAACCAACATTATCTCCTAGGATCAGTTGGTGTCATTAATCCCTAAACCCTTGGGTCAAACTCATTTGTTGAAAAATCCCTAAACCCTTGGGCTTTAGGCCTAGAGCTATGTTGAGTCTATACGCGAAATTAAAAGCATTGTGTATGTTTAATCTATCAATGCCATATCAATTGACATATTTACCCAATGATCAAGCATTTGCAAAGTAAAATTATTATCAAGATTCTACGGTTGATAACATAAACAATTGTAAAATCCTTGCCCACCTAATGCAATTTTTGTATCACCAAACTTGTTATCCATAGTGTCTATGATCTTTAATTCCTCGTTTGCTGCCCAATTATTGATGTATTTTAACCTATATTAGATGATTGTATTATATTACGTCCTCTTGAGTCTCTCTTCCGAATTTCCTTTTATAATGCATGTAATCGAGTAAAGCAATAATTAACAATCTTGCTAAAGGTGAAGACTAACATGCTTAAGGAGGGTGATTGTTTGATACCATCCATATGAAAATATATTCCTTGTGAACTCATTTTCTTTTGCACGAGAAGATTTATTTATTATGAATGCAATTCTGGTTTGATTTTGTATTTGGTTGCAAACTACTTATGAACATATGTGCTTTGTCAAAGTAATTATAGTTGAGCATCATTGCTATCTCTATGTAGGTGTTGGATCAGGGTTTGACCCACCACGCCATCTTGTTCCAGGAGATTCCATTCTCATGAAAATTGAAGGCATTGGTGAACTACATAATCACGTTGTTTGAATGGAAAGTTCATATTCAACCATATAAGGCATTTGTTGATTCCTCCAATGAACGTTTAACAGTATAATTATATTAGTGCTCTTTTGTTTTTGAATATTATGAATAATATTATTTAATAAGTTTATTAGCTTTTTACATATTCTTAACTTTAAAAAAGGCAACATATTAACACTTAGTGGATATTATATCGTTTATCTATATTAATGGTTTGAAAACGTATGTACACGTTCACACACAAACGCTTTTGATATTAGACCAATTAAGATGCATTATAGAACCATGATGCGTCCAAAATAATAAAGCAATGTAAGTATGCTACCCTTACATTAATCCAACAACAAATTGTTATGAGCATCATTGATAATCTAGATTAGAGTGGAATGACCTGAATCTAAAAGGGAAAGGAACACAATGTTGTAACAATAGGTAACATATATAACAAGCACACTCCAACAACAAAACATGGAGGGGTCAATTTGTTTTAATAATGTTATGTTCATCATTGGTATTTTAGATTATAATGGAAGGATATAATTAAAAGGAACACAATGTTGTAACAATCAACTAATCAATATAACAAGAACATTGTGTGTTATATTATTTTGATTGATTAAAATTAATTTAGTTTTTAATTAACATAAAATCTTTAAGAACTTAATCAAGATTTGTTTTATGAATGTTCAATGAGAAGGGGGACAATAACATAATCAGGAGGTCTTGTGTTGCTTTAAAAGTGGTAAGAAAATATGCATCTCTCTCATTCTCCATGGTGGGTACTAAAACCACAATAAAGCCACAATTGTTGTAGATGCTTAGGGCCTCTCTAGTTTGTTGGCAATAAGTCCACAAATGATGCCCATGCTTAGGGATTCTCTAGTGCCTCTCTTTAGTCACGGTGTTTTTTTTGTTGTTACAAGGTTACTACATAGTAGACTTGCTTAACAAGTATTGACCTAAGTCATAGCACAATCTCCTTTTAGGCCATTTTCTCATGTTAAACACCTGGGCACTTGGGGCCATTTAGGACTTGAATGCCAAGTACTCATAAAACACATCTTAATTAGGAAAATTGTATCAAGAGTTAGACACTTAGGTCACAAATGTCTCAACATTGGCCAATTAGGACGTTTTCCATGAGTGTTCGCCACTTATATCACATGTATCCCATCATTTGGTAATCTTTGATGTTTCATGCATTGACATTGGGCAATTATTTTGAAAATATCAATATTTTGATCTTAATGCATCGGTTTTAAAGGATTGATTTTGATGATGGTGATATTCTTGAAAGGTAATTTGCCACACCATCAAATGATGAACTATGATATTCTTCTACCTTATTTTGTAGTTTTCATTGGGATTCTTGTCTATTATCTTATCTATGTAAGACATTTTCATGACATCAAATGATAAATCTATAATTTGGGGTTCTTGTGTTTGATTTATAGTGTATTCTTGTGTATTTGATACATTGTAGCCTATTTTCCAAATGCTTACAAACTTTACATATTTAAGTGTGTGTGTGTGTGTGTGTGTGTGTAGAGAGAGAGAGAGAGAAAGAGAGATGCCAACAAATTTAGGTAATTTATCTCAAATAAGGCTCTAAGCTTGCTAAAGAGAGTTATTGAGGTGGTAGTGGGTATCCCCTTTGAGTTTCCCTTAGGTTTGCATTTTGTGCTTGTGAATTTTACACATTTGTAGTGCAAGTTTAGGAGGTAACATAGTACTTGCTTAGGAGGATCGATGGAGTTTGTGGAGGCTTGCGACAAAATCATGTGGACTTACCTTGTGTAGCTACATCATTTTGGAGCCCTTATTGTGTACATAACCTCAGAGCATGACACATGTACTTTAGAGTGGATGTCTCACTTGTGTTCTACAAGGATCATGTAGGTTGCTTGTAAGGGCTTGTGCTCACACAGTATTGTTGGTATCCCTTACTTCTCATATAAATAGAAGGAGGGAGTTTTTCAATTCATGTCATCATTTATACACTTTTCTTTGTACTTAGGTTCTTGGAGGAAGTCACTAGGGTTTTCTCATGAGCCCTAGGAGGCGATATGCATATTAGAGGAGACGTCTTTGTTGGAGCTTGATCCTTATAAGATTCTAGGGTTTACTATTGTGAATTAAACATTGGTGATGATCACTCCTCTCTCTTGGATCTTATTATGTACTTGGTCTCTCTTGCCTTTGAGTGCTATGGTTTCATTGACATTCCTAGTGTTGGGTTTTATCCCTTTGAGATTGGAGATTAGGGTTTTGAGAGATAATGCTAGGGTGGATTGGTGAAAAATAAAATAAGAGGATGTTTTGCCTTATAGGTTGTGTTGGAGAGATTCGTGTACTTTGGTTGAGCTAGGGTTTTGTTGATTTACCATAGCTAGAGATTTTTAGATAGTTGGTGTTTTTGTACTAGCTTTTGGAAAAATATATGGTATGTAGTTGTACTTCATCTTGAACTTATATATGAAGTTTCCAACTGTCCTTTATTATGCAATTTTCAGATTTAAATTTTAACTATATATCTTCTTTTTGCATTACTATTTACAATTGTTTATTTCGTACTAATTTGACATAAGTATAAGGGAAAAAATTGAGTGTCATGACATCTAATAAAGAAGATAAGGGGCTAAGTTAGCTGTTGTTATACTCTTATTATTGATGTTGTAAAAATACATTTTTAGATCCGGTTATTGGTTGATAAGTTTCCCTAGAATGAGATGAAACTTATCTCATTGTTTGGTATCTTTTCTCTTTGAATTTCAAGATTGGGGTTGTCTGAAGTAAAGTATTGTGATCTTTCCTCTGTCATTTTATACTTTAATTTACAACAGTACCAAGCCTTAAAATTGTAGGGCTAAGATCCTAGAAACCTTTTAAGAAGATGAAGTTTCTAAATTGCATTGAAGTGTGATTCTTGTGGAATTTCCTTCTTGGTATCAAAACTTGTTATAGTTGAGATCATTCTTGAGTAAAGAGGGAGTTTATATTTTAGTCAGAGTTCACTTGGGGCGTGTATTTGACCTAGTTGATGTCATTGGTTGTGAGCCCTAAGTTGATTAAAGAGGCACTTGGAGATGAGAAATGGGTTTGTCTTCTTCATTAGTTGATGATTTATGCTTGAGCTGAACACTTGTGCTTATGATATTCTTTAATCAGTGTCTCTCATGATGGATCTATTACATTGTTGGTTGTTATGGATGTGTTTTAAACTATTGTGATGCCTAAGATGACCTATGATAGGTGGTTTATTTGTTCCAAGTAGATTCCATTTTTTTTTCACTTGCAATAGGTGGAGGAGCTTCTTCATATTTTAGTCTTTCTAGGATGGATGTGGCTTTGGTCTCTTACTTGTCCTCTAACATTATGTCTAGTGTTGGATGGTTTACGGATAATGGAGATTTGAGACATTAGACATATGATTAATCATTATTTTGCATATTTCAAGAGCAAGAGGGAGGCATGCTTGTGGAGCTTGGTGATGATGCACTTACCTTGCGAAAGGAGTTGGCTCCTTTCATTTCAGATGTCTTTAGGTGATGTTCTTGAGTTGGGTTTTGTTTTGTTTTTTGTTTTTCTTTTTATCTTGGGTTGATGGAGCATATTTTTTAGTGTCTTGTATGACATATATACATTGGAGAGTTTCCTTTCAGGGACAATTGTGCACCATCAATGATTTTAGTCTAGCAAATCTGAGGACATTGGCTAGAGGGGTGAGAGAGGGTGGTGTTTTTAGGTTGCCTGTTGATCCAATGACATACATATTCCAACAAAAAATTGTTAGGGCATCCTAGTTCTTAGGAGGTACATGTTAAAATAGGTTTCAATCCGTACACTCAATTGTGAGATCTTTAAGCGCATAATGTTCTCCCAGGGAAAATGTGGAGACTATTGATCCATTGCCTCAAGAGCATGTAGGAGCAAGTTGTGCTAGTCATTTAACATTTTTCCTCCATTCATGTGACTTGTAGTTGTACAAAGAAAGAGATGCATGATGATGAGATTGACTTCATTCATGAGTTTTCTAGTTATTCATTGGAGAATTACAATGCCTTTACAGAGGATGCTGCTAAGATTGATTCTAGAGTTGTAACTCATGGTAGTATTACTAAGTATAGATCAAACGACGATTTTGGATGCTCTAAGATAGAGGGATTTTTTCTTGATGATACTCTTACTTCAGGATTCTCTCAAACAAAGGGAGTTTCCATTGGTTATAATTTTACTTGAGGATTCTCTCAATAAGAGCAAGTTGACTTGGTTTATGATAGTTACCAGCGGATTTGATGTGCATGATAAGGATTCTCATTGTAGGAATTTTTTTTTAAATTGGACTTTTGTCCAAAACTTAGCTTAACCCAAAATTCAGACTTTAAACTATCATTAAGAAAAAATACTTCACATGCATAAAAGCCAACAACCATGAAGGAGAAACACTGAAAAACTAAGTTTGTTGCGGCAAAAAAATAAACCCATTAAACAATAGAAATTTTGGTCAATATGACCTTGGAAAACCCCCCTATGGGGAAAACCGGTCCAAGAGAATTTTATTTCAGCATTTTTCAGTAAAAAATGTCAATTTACAACAACATTTAATTCAACATTTAATGACTGTACAATCACCTCTAGAAATGTGAAACACCTTGATTTGTGTGCCCAACTAGTAGTACAACCTCCACCACATCATCCCTCCTTGAAACTCGTGCCTAACTTGAAATTCGTTCCCATCTCCTCGAAATGCATGCATCAAGTATAGTACGACCCAATAGTACATTACAATCTGTACAGTACGACCTAGCTGATAAAAAAAATTGGGATGCGTGCCCACTTGAGAAAAAAATCTCCTTGGGATTTGTGCCCACTTGAGAAAACAACTCCCTCTCTCTGAAAATTAACCTAGCCAAATGCTCACTCTTGGAAAATGATTCCTTATCTTGCACACTACCCTAGGCTCTCTCTTATAACTTGAAAGTGACTTTTCACCTTCCTCAATCCCTAAATCCAAAGGCCAAGATTTAATCTTGCCTTTACATGATCAATGGTTGAGAAACTTTCCCTCCAAAATTGGCTACATTTAATTTTAATTAAGACACCATTTGCTTTATGAAATAAGTGCACTTTATTTCATAAGGTAACTTTATAAAATTAAAACAAGGGAATACTTTATAAAAAGTCACAATACATAAAAGTCATTTTAACACAACTTTATAAAACACCATTACAAAGTCAAGTAGCTTTGCTAGTGCATGTTCACTTCCGCATACAAGACAAAAACATGCAAAGTGCCTCTAGAGATAAATAGCGAACACTCCCTCTTAGCGAGGGAGGTACTCACTGCTATCATCATTAGGTTGTCCTCAAATCCCTCACATTTTTCGCAGTAGGAGAACCCTTTGAATTTGGAACTAACGCTACTACCTACACTGAACTCAAATATGAAGATAACCTCTTGGAAGCCACCCTGAACCTTGAGCTCCTAGGAGAATCCACTCTCCGATCTTGAGCATTGGTCTGTTCATACTAGCTGAGCCTCCTACCAGTACTCAGAAGAGACTCCCTCTCTTCCATCGGAACTCGAGACTATACCCTTGGCACCACTGCAACCTTAGGAGCCTCATTTTCCTCGTCCGCTCATCAGTCGTGGGTTGTGCACTGAACTTGTACAACTCATCGAACCGATCACCAATCAACTGTGGATCAATCTGTCTCGCTCTCTTCGAGTATATATAAACATGTCCTAGATCATCTCTATTTGGAAATATGTACACATGTCCCCTCCGAAACAATGTCGAATACATTGCATCCTCTAAGGCTGAGACCAAGAGCAAGTTAACCCTTATCCCCGGAACAAAGAAAACCCCATCCCACTTGATGCATCCTCCATGAGTAAGCTAGAATCTGGCATTTCCAACTCCTCGCACTGCATGTGCATGTCCCCCTTTTGACTGAATAAATTGGTTAGGGCCAGTCTCAAAAATGATAGGGAATATATGCCATATTCTGGTCATATGACTAGAGGCTCCACTGTTAATATACCAACTTCCATTCTGATTAACTTCATTGCTATTGGCACTAGAAATACGGGAGAACAACGAGAGCTCCTTCTCGAATCTCCTCGCAAAGTCCTTTACTTCTGTTGATGCTGCAACAATCATATCCTCCTCTTCCTTCTTCTTTTTCTTCTCAGGACAGTGAGAAGCAAAGTGGCTATACTGGCTGCAAGCAAAACACTGAACTTTTCTCAAATCTTTCTTGGACTTCTTCTTGCTCTTAGAAGAAAGAGCACCATTCTTTTCATTAGCTGCATTTTGTTGACCTGTGGAAGTGGAGCTAGATATCAGCTCCTTCTGAGTGAAGTCATCCCAAAGTCTAACCCATGAAGGAAAATTCTCTCTAGCCACAACTACACACACAAAGTCATGCCAAAGTTGAGAGAAACCATTCGAGGCAACTGTCACCATCTCTGCATCATTAACCTTGTCGCCAACAACACCCAACTCATCATGAACCTGAGAAATCCGAGTCAGGTAAGAAGAAGCATTCTCGGTCTTGGTCATTTTGGTGTCTCTCATTTTTGCCTCAGAACCATCTTTCGGTTCTCATTTGAAATCTTGTATAAGCTAGTCAAGGCATCCCACATCTTAAATGCACGATCCTTACCTGAGAGGTGTGGGATAAGATGGTCCTTTACCTTATCAAGGATGATCCGGCTAGCCTTGATGTCCTTTTTATTAAAGGCTTCTAGTGCTAGTGCATCGGTGGAAGCAAGAACTTGAATTGGATTTATCTACGTGCTATGCACCACTTCATTCCACAGTTCATTCTCCTCCAAAATAAGCACTTCCCAACAACTCAATAATATTGTTGCACCCACAATCAATTGTTATCACAGAGCCTCAACTTTGATACCATGCAGGAATTTGACAAAAACTCATATTTTTGTCAAACACTTAGCTTAACCCATATTTCATACTTTAAATTGTCATTAAGTAAAATAATTCACATACTTAAAACCCAACAACCAGGAAGATGAAACACTGAAAAACTAAGTCTGTTGCAGCGGAAAAATAACATCAAACAACAGACTAATAAACCCATTAAACAACAATTTTTTTGGTCAATATGACCCAGGAAAAACTACCTCTGGGGAAAACCAGTCCAAGAGAATTTTATTTTAGCATTTTTGAGGCAAAAATATCAATTTGCAACAACATTTAATGAATGTCACGGCACCTCAAAAAATGTGCATCACCTCGATTCGCATGCCCATCTAGCAGTACGGCCTGTATGACCTCCACCACAATAGCTCTCCTCGAAACTCGTGCCCAACTCCTCGAAATTCATGCACAACCAATCCATACATTGTACGACCTTTTTGAAATGTGTGCAACAAGTACAATACATCCCAATAGTACGATACAATAGTCAGTGCAGTACGACCTAGCTGATAAAAATTCTTGAGATGTGTTCTCAACTCCTTGGGATTCGTGCCCACTTGAGAAAATAACTCCCTCTCTCTTGAAATTAACTTGGCAATATGCTCACTCTTAGAAAATGCTTTCTTTGTCTTGCACACTACCCTAGGATCTCTCTTATAACTTGAAAGTGACTTTTCATCTTCCCTAATCCCTAAATCCAAAGGCAAAGATTTAATCTTGCCTTTACATGATCAATGGTTGAGAAACTTTCCCTCCAAAATCAGTCACATTTAATTTTAATAAAGTAACCATTTAATTTATGAAATAAGTGCACTTTATCTCATAAAGTCACTTTATAAAATTAAAATAAGGTGTAACGTCCTTGACCCTCCGACCAGGCAAGAGGACACTACTAACACCAACAAATGGGCAAACAACCCCATGAACACAAACAGGGATAAATGCTGATATTAAAAAGCTTAACATAATACATACTAAGATGCATATAACATACAAGGATACATAGTTACTCAACATTCAGCGGAAGCAAACATATATATTCCAGCATTCAACATGTTCATCATTTCTCATGAAACAGTAGATATAATTGCAAAGATGGAATAGTCATGAGTACTTATCTTTTTAATGAAGAACTCGCCCCGCAACCAGCTACGTCGCTGCAACATTCCACCCAACCATAGGCCAGCGTGCTCATCAATCTCTCAGCAACACTGCCACCCCCGAGCTGGGCATGATTTCTCAAGGAGTAAGGGTCAATGCAGGCTTACACATAGCCAAGGTTTGCCAATCAGCCAAACCCACACAAGTAGGGTTTACCAGGTCGTCAAGGAGCTAGGAAAGGCTAAATGTTAAGCTGGTGGCCTCAACACCAGTCTCCTCAAGCATACCCAGCCTCTAATCCCACTCTCAACAGTCCGAAGACCAACCACTGCATACCGCAGCAAAACAATCCATTCACAGCTCTGTGAAGAAGGCAAAGACAACCGGGTGACAATCCCAAACAAAAGGCGAAACACAATTCAGATCCACAAGACAACTCAGGGTTGTTCTTGGCCCTAGCGTGGCCAAAACAACTCAATAGCAACCCAAAACCAAGGTACATCAACAGCCACAAACTCACAATGAAACGATGGCAACATTACGCAGTCCGCAATTGGGAAAGAAGCCAATCTCCCGGCGTGGACATAGGAAAACTCAGTGAACGAATGTGGGAATCAATATCCAACCAACATCCACGAGCCCACAGCACACACAATCCCCAATGTAATGGCTGGAGAAATTACATAGGCAGAAAAGGGGAAAGAACAAACTCTCAACATGTGCGCAAGGGGAAAAGACACAGTCCAAAAATGGAAGAAGAAAACACACACAGTCCAAAATGGAAGAAGAAATCGGACTCTCAACAACATCCAAAAATCATGGGAAGAACGACAGCAACCCAATCACAGGTTAAACCAACAGCAAGCCAAAATCATGGATGAAAACCACAGCTATTTCACATACACAGCAGAATTCGTGCCCTTGAGGCCGCTCTTCCATATCACTGCATGCACAAAACCAACGAAGAATCCCGACCGGTGCGTGAGGAAAAATGATGGGAAAACTGTGTGTGAGGAAAACAGAACGTCTCTCTGCGTGAGGATGGAATTCCCCAGACCACAATCATGAAGGTGAAGACTAGGCCAACTTCCTGCGTGAGGTCAACCTGCTAGTGGAGTGTGCGTGTGGGCAAGGACTGACAGTCCTGCCACACTCCACTCCCAGCCATAACTGCCTCAACTACTCAACAAAACATTAAGGTGGCAGTTGGATAAGACAAGGAAAGATGGGTAAATCAAACAGGGTGGTAACACATGGATTTCCCCCCCCCCATAGTCCAAGGTTTGACATCCCCCCACCCTTATCCTTTGGAATCATGCCCTTTTCATTTTAATGTTGCACCGTCGTAGCTGGCTGTAGGTTTAGTTTAATTGATGTGCGTATTTACATGATGTCAAACTATAATGGTGTCGAATAGCACGATATACCATCAACAACTATCCCTATTGCCGAAACATACACAACCAAATCGATGGTGGGGCTTTTGCCTTTAGCTCCTCACCACGATTAATTACATTATATACATCATGCAAACGAGGTCAAAACCGGGGTGTTACATTCCTCTCCCCCTTGGAATAACACCGTCCTCAGTGTTCCAATACATAGGAATACATATACAATTTGCACATCCCAAAATTTCAAAATTTTGTAGATCTGTCCCACATTCAGGACCAAGCCCCTCGGCTTCCATGAACTTCTCCCGCTGGTTCTCAGCTTTCAGCTTATCCCGAAGTCTAGGAACTTTGCAGTTGTTGCCCTCATCATGTTCCCTCATTGGGCAGTCCCGGCGTAAATGATGTCCTCCGCATTCCCAGCATTTCACTGGCTGCTTCATCTTTACCTGCTCAATTTTCTTTGAGTCTTCATGCCTGGACTGTTTCTCAATGGGTCGCTTGGACGAATGTCCCATCACTGATCCACCTTCCTTTTCTTTGCCGATTTCCCCCAGAAGGCTTTTCACCTCCCTTTGCAAACCAATAGAGTCTTGCAAAATCTATTGGTTCATTTCATTCTGCATTTTCTGTATCTTGAGCATCTCTCCAAGATTTTCTTGGGTCTTGGCAATCATTTGAAGGAGACTTCCAGCCAAGTCCAGCAACTTTTGATATGTTGCCATGATCAATGTGCATCACCCGGTTTCACTTTGCTCACCTGTGAAATGCACCATTGAAACTCTGTCAGGCCAAGCATAATATAGACATTAAAATCAGTCAGTTAATTACCCAATTGGCATGACAGTCCAAGTCTTATCAAGGAGACTTTCATATTTTTCATGCCTTCCCAACAGGCACACAAGCTCATTCATGTCCATTCTTGGGCAGGGAATTAACCATCCCAGCATTCACAATTTACTTTCAACAAATACACACATTCCATTTTCAGTCATACATGCATTCAACAATCTTTTGTTTTCACCATGCATATATAATTAAAAGGGCAAGAGAGAGCGGCAAGAGTTTTTCCCCTCTTTGTTTTGTTCCATCCTGGAACCCACACCACCGCTGTGGCTTTTCATGCTCTCAGCCTCTTTCACTTCACCGTGAATGCTGGACCAATCCCTCTTGTTCATGACACTTAGTGTCTCTGGTCTATTTCAGACCTCTCAACCATGGAGTTTCTCCACATGGTTTGTCTCGGATGCTAGGAACTTCACAGTCTCACTAGCACCTTTTTCATTACCGCTCATTCCGAGCTTTCCAGGACAGTCACATGTCCACATGCACCCCTAGGATGCTCTCATAGTCCTCGCTCCCAACGATACCTATATCCAAACATTGAATAGATTCACATGTTTAGTTTATTCTCATTGGTTTTATCTCTAGAACAAGAGCTTAAAACATCACAGCCAAATCATATACACATGTACATTCATAAGCAAAATAATCCAATACTTATCTGTATTGTGCGTTTCTTCGTTGGTCCACAGGATCCTGCTTCGCTTTGCAAGCCTTGGGATCGCCTATGGACTTGGATGTTTAGGTCAGCACGCAGGCTGCTCCACAACATCAAATAATTAATGTCCAGCTAGTACACCCTCATGTCGACTAGGCTTGGAACTTTACCACGACCATTTCCAGGTCCAGGATCTACTATGGATCCCCAAGCATATAACAGCCCAACATACACTTATACCAACATACACTTATATTAACAATAATACATACACTTATATCAACAATAATGCACACTTATATCAACAATAACCCTTACGCCGCAACCCCTCACAACAATCGTTTGCCTTTTCTCTTTAGGGTGCAACACCCAACTGCATCTATTTATCCTGTCAACACAAGCAATATAAGCAAACTCATCAGCGTTATTGCTCTAAAACTGTAATCATATTTCATATCATTCACTATCAAGTATTGAGACACCAAGAGTGCGTCCACTCCCTAGGGTGTAGTCAATATTGAAAACCCTTTCATGACTCGACATCGAAAAAGTGTGCACCCTTTCCCGGTGTGTGCCATGTAGGCCCTATTCATACTCAAGCAATCGGTCATCATGGAAATAAAGTCAAAACATGTTCTGCATATGGAATTTTAATAATTTGACATGCATATTCTTAGCAAGGGTCACAGAACACTTATCCATTTGTCGACGCAGTATTCCTTCGTTAAGGAGGAATGGGGATCCCTTCTCTGAGTTGACAGTCCCTCGGTTAGCCATCCCAACTCCTTCTTACATTTCATATCCACACATGTCTTACCGACATAATCTATACCATCTCACTCATGTTGCTTACCAAACATGTAGTGCAGATGAGACGTTTCCAAAATGTCCAATGGAGTTTCACTCGAAACCCATTTCCAAGATAAGGGAAAACCTCCCCATAAAGTTTGGCTCCTGCAGGCCATCACACCTAATCTTCTTGCAATGTGTACCCCTGACACATTCATCAAATAGCCAAACAGTCAATCATTATCTAATAATACAATCCAAATTGATTGTTCCATAACCAAGCAATGACATTAGTAATCAAATTCAATAGGAATTTGCAATTTTGTCTACTACAGAAATTAGTTTGCTTGGCAACGAGATGATCATCGATTGTGGGTCTCTTGTGAGCAGCACCACTATGCCCATTATAATTTTATGCTTACTAGCATAATATGAATACCCACTTACAACACGTCCTCCTGACACAATCTTATGCAAGCCAGTAGTGATTACTAGTTGTCAGCAATTTCTTAAATCCGAAATTCACAAATTCAAATTTAACAACCCATTATGCATACCAACTATTTTCACAGCCATGAGACACTTCTCATAAGGTTTGGCTCTTTCACATGGTAGATTCCGGCATTTGTCATGGTCTTACTCTCATTGCCATGCTCTAAATAATCTACCTGAAACTTCACAAGCGTATCATTTGTACCACCTTGCTCTTCCATAGAGCATTCCCGGCAGCCAATTGGTCATGACTATCCTCTTTATGTACTTACTATCCTGCATTCATAACAGCCTTTGAAATGGTTCTTGAATTGTCATCAATTCATCATTTCAACCATTAGTTATTCATAATATCACATGCACTCATCTCAATGCATTCATGCAATGCATCACAACATTTGCACCTGTACTTATGCAATCAGTCACTCACACCCTTCATATGCATCCATTCAATGCATGACTACAAGATTCATAAAATCTTTTTAATGCATATCCATTCAATGCTACCTTGCATTGATTCAGGAATACTATGCATTCAACATACCCTGCATGGCCTAACCATGACTACTTCATATAGGATGCATTACTACAATCAAGATCATCAGTACTTACTTTCCTTGGGCTACTAGCTCAATCAACATATACAGCCATGACACCTTTCTATATCTGAATGCAGTATAGCATTCAAATATCCACATGGTATGAGGTCTCTTACCTTTACCACTCCTTGGAATTTGTCATAATTAAACCATTACCTGCATGGATCCTACTTACACCTTCAACACTACCATTTTAGTCGGCATCTTGCAGAGGATTGCAAATTTTGCTCACCAACTTTTGATTATGGACTGGTTGCCTCATCCCTTCCTCCAGAGGGTTGCTAGTCACATTTGTCAACATCAGTAACATATTCAGCCAGGTCCATGTTGTCGTTGGTTTTCCCACTAATGCCAACACCAATGCAATAACTATCATTAGTGGTTCATTATAAATGTATAATCCTCAATATCCTATGTACGCAAAACATATTCTCATATATTTCAGGTATAAAACTTAGGAAATGTAGTTATAATCAGCAAGATAGGGTTTAAGGAAACTTCCATTTTCAAGTCCCACATCCTCGCATGGAACTCCTCTTCCACACAACAGCTGGTTTGACTTCATAGTCTTGCTACCTCTAGGCATGCAATTTCCCAGATTTGTCCATTTTACAGCAGCGGCCGTCATTAGCACTTTGTTGCTCCATACTCAGATTCTGGTGACTTTCCCTTGTTCCCCACTGGATAAGCTTTCCAACGCCTATCCACATGCTTCATTCTGAGTTTGGGTGTGAAAACCACACTATTTCAAAAATGACGATTTTCACCAAATCTCTGCATTTTTACACACAACTGTATTTTGGTCTGGGTACCAACTTCAGCCACCTGTAGGAGCAAGTCTAGGAAGATTTAGGAAAACTTTTCTATCGGGAAAAGTCAGTGCATACAACGACGAACACTCAATAACTTGCGGATCTCGTTTCCGATGCACCATTCATCTTTTATGAATTCTGGGTTTGACTAATTTGCCCAAAACATAGAATTTTCTTTTCACAAGAACGACTGTCTCAGGGGATGACGGGGGTCAAGGGGGCTTGCCCCCTTGTGGCTTCCCTGCGCCACTGCAGGGCGGGTCGAGGGCAATGCCCTGGTTTTTTTTTTTGTAAATCTTTGATTTTCGCGCAATCTGGCACATAAGATCGTTGCCATTTTTCTGCCCTGTAAATCCATTGAAAAACTGCTGAAATCCACTGAGAAATCCCACTTGAAAACTCAAAATTTTCCTTTGTTAAATCAGGTCTCTTCCCAACTATCATTTCGACATTTCGGTAATCAGAACGACTAATTTCCTCCGCTGCTAACCCTTTCCGTTGTTCATCTACGCTTCTGGACTTCATCGGCGATGCCAAAGGCTATCCCCTCGGCGGTCAAACAGCTAAGGTTTTTCTGCCTTTTCGGATTCCCATCCGTCTAAGCTTCCGAGTCCTTTATCAGCGCTGCAAAAGCTATCATCGGCAATCGAATCCTCTACCTGTCGAACGGCTAGTTCTCTAAGCTTCCGACACTCCGGTGGTCTGATCTTCATCTTTCATCCAACGCTCATTGGTGGTCCAATCAACTAAATTTTTCTGACGTTTTCTGTACTTAGAAAAAATTTCAGAAATTTCTCTTCTTCCTTCTATCGCCACATCGGCTGGTCGATCGTCTAAATTTTTCCGACGCTTCCAGCTCTTCGGAAAAAAACTTCTCCCTTCGTCCGCCGCCGCATCGGCTGCTCAATCAACTAAATTTCTCCGACGTTTCGGCGATCTTCAGGAGATCCCTGTCGACCCTTTTCTCCCCCGGTGGCATCGAAAGTCCTTCCATCTAAATGTGTCGATGTTTCGACAGTCTTCAGCTGAATCCTTCTGATGATCTCAATACTTAGAAAATTTTTGAATTTTCACCCATGTCGGCGCAATCATGTACTATTTGTCGTCGCCATTGCGGCTCAAACCTGCCAACCCAACCGACGTATCGGCGCCTTCTTCATCTTTCTTTCGCTGTCGTTGCGGCGCCTTCTTGCCTTTCCATCTGCTTCGTCGGTTCAGACTTCCTCCATCTCTCGCTGCCGCCGGGGTCTGTATCAGAGGGTCTTCCAACTAAGTCTTCTGGCGATCCGATGTCTCAACACTTAGAGAATTTTTCAAAAGATTTCCTCCTTGTCGGCTTATTTCGCCCAATGGCATCGGCTCTCAACACCTCTTCATTTCCACCGTTGCGGCTCCCTTCCAGCGAGCCTTCCCTTTCTTCTGTCGTCGCCGCTACATCAGAAGACTTCTCGTGAAGCTTCCCACCATTGCGGCTCCGTCTCTAAGTTCTGTCCGTTGTGCATCGGGCGGACTTCCGCCTAGCTCATCCGATGATTTTCGGACTTAGAAAAATTTTGGAATTTTCTCCTGTCATTGACATATTTCTTCTGATTTCTTCTGGGCAGAGGGCAACCTGCCTCTGTCACTGCATCTTCACGGCCCATTCAGGCCCATGCTGTAACATGAGCTCTGATACCACTATGTAACGTCCCCGACCCTCCGACTGGGCAAGAGGACGCTACTAACACCAACAAACGGGAAAACAACCCCATGAACACGAACATGGATAAATGCTGATATTAAAAAGCTTAACATAATACATACTAAGATGCATATAACATACAAGGATACATAGTTACTCAACATTCAGCGGAAGCAAACATATACATTCCAGCATTCAACATGTTCATCATTTCTCATGAAACGGTAGATATAATTGCAGAGATGGAATAGTCAGGAGTACTTATCTTTTTAATGAAGAACTCGCCCCGCAACCAGCTACCTCGCTGCAACGTTCCACCCAACCATAGGCCAGCGTGCTCATCAATCTCTCAGCAACACTGCCACCCCCGAGTTGGGCATGATTCCTCAAGGAGTAAGGGTCAATGCAGGCTTACACATAGCCAAGGTTTGCCAATCAGCCAAACCCACACATTAGGGTTTACCAGGTCGTCAAGGAGCTAGGAAAGGCTAAATGCTAAGCTGGTGGCCTCAACACCAGTCTCCTCAAGCATACCCAGCCTCTAATCCCACTCTCAACAATCCGAAGACCAACCACTGCATACCGCAGCAAAACAATCCATTCACAGCTCTGTGAAGAAGGCAAAGACAACTGGGTGACGATCCCAAACAAAAGGCGAAACACAATTCAGATCCACAAGACAACTCAGGGTTGTTCTTGGCCCTAGCATGGCCAAAACAACTCAACAACAACCCAAAACCAGGGTACATCAACAGCCACAAACTCACAATGAAACGATGGCAACATTACGCAGTCCGCAATTGGTAAAGAAGCCAATCTCCCGGCGTGGACAGAGGAAAACTCGGTTAACGAATGTGGGAATCAACAGCCAACCAACATCCACGAGCCCACAGCACACACAATCCCCAATGTAATGGCTGGAGAAATTACATAGGCAGAAAAGGGGAAAGAACAAACTCTCAACCTGTGCGCAAGGGGAAAAGACACAGTCCAAAAATGGAAGAAGAAAACACACACACAGTCCGAAATGGAAGAAGAAATCGGGCTCTCAACAACATCCAAAAATCATGGGAAGAACGACAGCAACCCAATCACGGGTTAAACCAACAGCAAGCCAGAATCGTGGATGAAAACCACGGCGATTTCACATACACAGCAGAATTCGTGCCCTTGAGGCCGCTCTTCCAGCTCGCTGCATGCACAAAACCAACGGAGAATCCCGACTGGTGCGTGAGGAAAAATGATGGAAAAACTGTGTGAGGAAAACAGAACGTCTCTCTGCGTGAGGATGGAATTCTCCAGACCACAATCGTGAAGGTGAAGACCAGGCCAACTGCCTGCGTGAGGTCAACCTGCTGGTGGAGTGTGCATGTGGGCAAGGACTGACAGTCCTGCCACACTCCACTCCCAGCCATAACTGCCTCAACTACTCAACAAAACATTAAGGTGGTAGTTGGATAAGACAAGGAAAGATGGGTAAATCAAACAGGGTGGTAACACATGGATTCCCCCCCCCATAGTCCAAGGTTTGACATCCCCCCACCCTTATCCTTTGGAATCATGCCATTTTCATTTTAACGTTGCACCGTTGTAGCTGGCTGTAGGTTTAGTTTAATTGATGTGCATATTTACATGATGCCAAACTATAATGGTGTCGGATAGCACGATATACCATCGGCAACTATCCCTATTACCGAAACATACACAACCAAATCAATGGTGGGGATTTTGCCTTTAGCTCCTCACCACGATTAATTACATTATATACATCATGCAAACGGGGTCAAAACCGGGGTGTTACACAAGGGAATACTTTATAAAAGTCACATTACATAAGAGTCACTTTAACACAACTTTATAAAACATCATTACAAAGTCAAGTAGCCTAGCTAGTGCATGGTCACTTCCGCATACAAGACAAAAACATGCGGAGTGCCTCCAGAGCTAAATAACTAACACATGATTTATTGGTTGTCTCCCTTGTGCTTCTATCAAGGAAACCTCATTGTCTTGGTAGTTGCAGGTCTCTCTTTGTCGACATCAACACATCTATTCCAAAGCATAGACCCAAAGGTCCCTGTATCTTGGTTTCATCCATCTCATTGATGAGTTCATTAGACCATTTGAAATAAGTCCTTAGTTCCTTTTGGGTTGGTTGCGTCCCACGTGCTCGAATTCAACTACATTATCACACCGTTGAGATTCATACAAGGTATTGGTTCCTTCATTATTTGGTTGAAGACCCCGGTTGTCACCCGACTCTAGCACATTGGTGAGTCTATTTGGGACCCATACAATTTCATGTCCTTTGTGATATCCGAGATGCGTTGGCGACAGTGTTCATATGCCTATCAATATCATGCTTCCTTATATCTCTAGTATCAGATGTTGTTTATTGTACCTCACAGATTCTGACTCAGTCATTGAGTCCATACAGTTATGTACACCTTCAAATTCAATAGATCATCGATTGTTGTGATATTGCATTCCAAGAGAATGCCATTGTTTCTACGTACTAGTTCTTCCACTAGTACAAGTGATCAATTTTGCCACGGTAACGTGGCAATATCCACGGAAAAGCGTGGATATTGCCACGTCTAAGTGTTTTTTTTCCCGTGGAAACAATTTCGTCGCAATAGAGACGACCCCTAATTTGCGTCGCAAGAGCGACAATGTTCTATATTTCGTTAGATGTCTAAGCCGTCGCTATATCCACGCCTGGCCATCTCTGTATCCACGCCTGGCCGTCTCTATATCCACGCCTGGCCATCTCTGTACCCACGCCGGTCCGTCTCTGTATCCACGCAGGGGCGTCGCTGTATCCACGCGAAGGCGTCGCTGTATCCACAGCTGTGAAATTTTAAAAAAAATTGTCGTCGCTGTATCCACGGCTATAACTATTTTTTTTTTTTAAATTACAAATGCCATAAGACCAATTCCATGTGGCAGACAAAACAAGAAATAGGGCAGGCGAGATCCACATTCAATTATAGTTCCGTTAGGGTAAGAGTTTGTCCTTGTAGAAGTGACATTGGCCCACTGAAGATTAGGGCTACGGATTACATCTTGTCCCTGCTCGCCTATGTATATTATTTCATTGCATTATAAGATGCAATTTCTCGAAACAAGGGGTTTTTACTATTGAGTATGAGCAACAGCACAGTGGACAGAATACATGGTTCTCTTGACGAATTGCCAGATGCTTGCACAGGTAGACTCTTCACTGTATATTTCACATTAAGTTCTGACATTGCCTTCATGATACATCTGATTAAACAATCAAAAACACAGGACTGCAGCTCTGCATCATTTCTGCTTCTGCAGAAAGTTCCTAATATTAACAACTTTGACCATAGCAATGTGAGAATATCTCATTGCTAACCTTTTCTACATAATATTATTTGCGATATAAACTACCATTTGTCCCTCCAAAAAATAACTTTGACTATAGCAAAGTGAGAATATCTCATTTCTAAAATCTTCTGCATAACACTGTAGTGCTTTCACACGCCATTCTCTCACTAAGCAATTCCATTCTAAATATTTTGGCCTTTGTTGGAAAAACATTAGTGAAGAGCAAGTCAAGTAAATTGCATACAGAAAATAATGTCCTACTTCCTTATATTGCATATATAGTATAACGTCCTCCTTCCTTATATTGCATACAAAGTATAAGGTCCCACTTCTTAACTACTATTAAGTTATCAATAAGCCATTATGAGAAGGGCACAAAAATCAAGTAAATTGCATACAGAATACAGTGCATACAGAGTATAAGGTCCCACTTCTTAACTACTATTAAGTTATCAATAAGCCATTATGAGAAGGGCACAAAAATCAATTAAATTGCATACAGAATACAGTGCCCTGCTTCCTTATATTGCCAACTATTAAGCTTTACTAATAAGCCACTATCTAGTAACTACAACATTTGTAGAGTTGAAACTTGAAAATAAGTAAATATTGGGTACTAGATCCTCAAGCAGTAGATAGCATAAGCATAGTGGGAGCAAGTTTGCATCAAACAGAAGCGAAAGGAACATATTAAAATTCCATTATACATAAATATTGAAAAAAAATTGCACAAGACTGCAATCTTGGGCCACATTTATATTAAAAAATCTTCAACAGGTTTTTAGAAACTCATTCTCACGCCAGACTTACATCAAAAATGATCTAGTTGTTAAAAAACCATCAAGCGACTGGCTTGCCCATCACATCTTTCCCAGCTTCCACTGAAGACAATCTCTTCAGGCTATTAACCATTCCAAGCAACCAATTCAAATTTGATGTGAAATTCATGCTTCCCCAATTCTGAATCACACAGATCACATCATAACAAAAGAACCTAAAATTAGAACAAAGAAAAGCACATGCAGTAAAACAAGAAAAATGGTTAATGCACTAAAATGTTGACTTACATATCTTATTGAATGCAACAATATCACAACTCTGAATATACTCATTGGCCGGTTCAGCTGTAAGATAATCCTCAATAAGATTGTCAACAGATACAAGGTCATCCTCGATGGTCATCATTATCTGCAGCTTCTTAATTCCATATCCCACTGGGATAAGCTTTGAGGCTCCCCACAGCAAGCCATCCATCTTAAGGCTGCGTACTGTTTCCTCCAGCTTTTGCATATCTGTTTCATCATCCCATGGCTTCACTTCCAGAAGAACTGAAGACTTCCCACCTATTAATAGATTCAACCAACCATGAGGGAGCATGAATTTTGATTATTGAAAGTAATGCAATAAACAACAATTAAAAATGTCAATGGGTTTTGGTTAGTACCCACCAATGTTTTTAAGTCCTATATAGACAAATTTCACCCCTCGTGGACATTTCACATGGTTAGGGCTAGAGGACAGGTGCAATCCGTTAATGTGTCCACCCAACCTTGATGGAAGACAGGATTTTGATTATCAATTGTAAAAACAAATTAGATATTCCATATCCCACCACCAAGGTTTAAATCCCACAAAGACACACTTCACCCTTGCAGACCATGTCACACAGTTGGGATCACCCCTCATGGAAAATTTGATGTGGTTGGAAATTAGAATCACCATGACAGAGGAGGGATATTGATTGTTGAGTGCAATGCACTATAAGAAAATTAGAGACATCAACAGGTCTTAGTT
>LPNX010575973.1:563653-601782 GCA_001517045.1 Pseudotsuga menziesii | reverse complement strand
AGCAAAATACCCGAAAGATACCGCAAACAAGGGCACATACTGAAGATCCGGATCAAAGTCCAGACTATTGCATGAAATATGATGGGCATTATGATTTCTCTTCCACCATCTAATACTAATCCCAGACATGAAATTTCCAGCCACCAACTGAATAATCCTATCGATTTTCTTATGACCCACAAGCCCACAGTGAGCCGAATCGTGCCCAATCCATCCACTCTGAATCCACACCGCCCCCAACAAAACCCCACAGCCAGCATGAAGCCAAAACCCTTCATAAAACAACACACCCACTACACACAAAGCCAGCATTGCCATCATCCATAAACCTATCAAAAAATAAACTAACAGAGGCCCCTTGAAGAGCCCAGCCTTCTTCAACTCCCCCAGAAGCTTACGATAATCCTTAGAAACCTCAGAAACCTCGTAATCTTCATGAATGCCAATCATAAACTGATCTAAATACTTCCACGCGGAGCCCGAATGATAGGCAACGAATGCATCCGTCACATCCTGTCCTGCCAGATTCAAAAGAGGCAGATCCCCTCCAGGATGCTTGTCTAACCACTTACTAACATCATAAACCTTCCCACTTATTGAAATCCACAGATCTCGTTCCTTATCATGTGTTTTCAGCTCTAATGTATTGATTTTCCTCCATGAGAGACGTTGTTTCGGGCTCGAAAGATCATCCATGGCCGGTTATTTGAGGTCCCGACTCGGATCTAAATACCAAATCGTTCACATGCTCATTCCCAGCATACAAAATTCACACAAAAAACAAACATAACCGCACTGAACAAAATTCACAAAAAAATCAAACATAACCGCGCTTAAACTGTTGGCCGTCGCTGTATCGACGCCTTGACCGTTGTAAAAAGTCAACAAAAGATGGTCGTCGCTATAGAGACGGTCAGGCGTGGATACAGCGACGAAATTCGAGGCTTCCTTAAAAAAATTGTAAAAATGCATAATTTACCCTTGATTTTTCCACGAAAGTAAAAAAAAGTGGAAAACTAACGTGGAAAAATCTGCCCGTATGTACTAGTGTTCATATCTGTATTTGTATTCAACCTCCCATCAAGGACACCATTATGTACTTCTGGTTGTATATATTGATCGACTCCCATTATTTGAGCCTCGATCCCCATTTGTATATTGAGACATTGATACGAGCATGGGTATATCCGCCTCGTCCATATATATATGTTTGAGATTATATGTACATCATCCATTTTTGAGAAGTAATACAGATCAAAAGCCACTATAGTCCACGGTTCTCTTCGGTTTCTCCACTATTGTCAACATTTCTCCCTTGATCTTAAAATGTTTGTTGGCTATACAATGAGCTCATGCCCTCATATTTTAGGGGGAAGTCTGTTAAAACCAAGCTGGAGAAAATCTCCACTACAGTTTTGGTGACTCCACTTGTTTGATCCTCTTGGATCTTTGTTTTTGCAGGTTTTTTCTGGTTTGTGTTACTTGGGTACCCTCATTTGTCACAAATCTGACCCCCTTTTGGCAGATCTGAACTAGGCCCTTCCCAGTTCCTGCTCCCTCGGCCTTAACCGTCGTTTTTTCACAAAAAAAATTAGTTTCGACTGGATCACACCTTTTCGACCAAAATGCGCGACCCAAGTCGCACCTTTTTTCTTGATAAGCGCAACTTAGGTCACGCCTTTTTCCCCGATAAGTGCGACCTTGACACAAAGTCCAGATCGTACATGCCATGTATTCCAAAGTGATCCAAGCCGCTCTTGTGACCCTATTTGGTGCGATTTGTCGTGCGAAAATTCCTATTAAATGCGACCTATGTTTTTCGTCTCGGTCGCGGTTGTTTCTTAGTCTTGTGCGACCTCGACCGCACCTGTTTCGCCGACAGGTGCGACCTACAATTTTTTCAGGTGTTTGAGACCCATTCCAAACCCTATCTATGTTATGCCCCTGTACTGGCTGTGTTTTTCCATATCTGATTTCCTACAGTCCCTTGGTTTGTTTTGCGGTCTCCTTTTGCTTCTATACGAGCCCATCTTAGTTGAGCTTGGTAGTTAATACCTCCCGTGTGTTTCCTACACCTTAAAGAGTTCCTATTGTGTTTGTTTACTTGCATATGTTCTTTTATATGGAAGGATTAATTTTTGTGTGTTAAAAATAATTTAGTTTCAATATTGTTATTTATTTTTCAACATATGTGTCTTTGGAAAGAAAGCGTTGGGTTTCAGAGATCACACTCCACTTGTGCACACATCTCACACCTAAAATAAATGCTTAGTTCATGACCCCAAGCTGAGCCTAAAATTGATCTCATTAGAGGAAATTTCAACTCAAAATGGGCCTTTTAACTCTAATTCAAATTCCATGTCATCATGTGTTAACCTATGAAATTTATTTAAATTTGAAATACCGTATATGTCTTAAACACTTTTTTAATATAAATTTGGGGATAAGTATCATAAAAAATACTACTTTTTTTTGTTTGTATTTTCGACATCTCCTTATGTTTTTACTCAAATTTCGACGGGGAGAGCTCGTTGGATGCGGAATTAAATTCATCATCACATTTTTTCAGGTATTTGTTGTTTTTGGGGTAGCGAGGTCCGTCAAAAGTATGCCGAGTGGGTACTCGTTGGATGCGGAATTTAATTATGCATCCAACGAGCTCTTCTGATCGAAATTTGAGTAAAAAAACGGGGAGATATGTTGAAAATACAAACAAAAAAAGTAGTTTTTTTCTTTTCTTCCTCCAAAATTAATCAATATTATTTTATTATTTTAACTATTATTTTATTAATTTTTTTAGGAGGCCCATTTTGAGTTGAAATTTATTCTAATGTAACTCAACCAACATTGTAACCTCATTTGAGGACCAAAACAATATTGTAGTTAAGTTAGGACACTGGGGATATGCATCCAAATGATACCCCTTTGGCATTTACATCTGAGACATAGTTGTTGTCTTCTAAGGAACCGAAATCCTTTAGTATTTGTTGACAGAGTCACAACTAGTTTATCGAGGGGCCTCCCGCTTTGTGGCTATAAGCCACAACAAAGGGGTTCTAGAAGCCAGGGTGGAATACCACACTCCATTTTGTACCAAAGGCTAACCCTTCATAGTGATCCACGTGCATGCCAAGGACCATATTGAATGTTGAGGACCAAAGGGCCCAAGTGTCAAGAAACCATCATGAACGTGTCATGTACGAGGTATCATAGTTTTCAATCTCTTAGGGATCTTTTACCTGAGGTCCCTCTTGGTAGTGGGATTCTTTTAGCGTTTGGTTCTTTCATTTCATATTGATTGACTGTGGATTTCACCACCCAGCAGGGAGACTGGGCCATGGTTGCAACACTAGTGAGTGTGTGTTGGAATAGTCGCGATCAGATAGAGTCATCCACTATGTTGTTGGAGGAACATTATAAGTGGAAGGACATGGTTTTGAGGGTATTCTCCCGCCTTTCCCTCAAACTTAGGGATGTCTAAAGGGATTTTGGTAGGCACAAGAGGCCACAACGAGTCACGATGGATGGGGTCATTCGTTAACCGCGCCAAATCGGGCAGGTTGAGACTAGCCATGAATGGTAGACTAAGACGTGGACTAGATTTGGGAAGGCTAGCAATGGTGCTGGGGTCGGCAGACATGTAGTTTTGGCATCCAAATGGGGGTTGGTAGGGATGGCATCTGACAGTAGATGTAGTCATTGGGATGGTGTGAATAGCCAGAATAGTGGTAAAAGGGCTAGTGCCTCCATGCATGAATGTAGGAATGGTCTGAACCATGGTGGTTGGAGTGGGGCCACCATTAATGGGTAGCGAACCAACAACAGTATGTGCGGTGGCGAGGGGCCCACTAGGACAAGATCTTGTAGGTCCAACATAAGGGATGTCCGATATGATGGATGGAGTGTTCACAAGTCCACTACTAACAATCCCCCCTAGAAGGGGTTGGGAGGTGCACTGGCCATGGGACTAGATGGGGTAGCGAACAAGGTAGGTTCGTATTGGTAGGAATCTAAATCTAACTCGGATGAAGTGTATAGTTATAAAGGTGGTGAACGATGTCGAATGTGGATCCAACGATGGTTATTCAAGGAACTTAACTAAGGGGTATCCCACCTAAGTCTCTGGGAGTAGCGTGGTGGAGAAATAGTGGCGTGATGGTGTGCTATATGATGAATGAAGGCTCAAGGGTGGAAAACGCAAGCTCAAAAATCCAGCTACAGTCGAGTGTGCAGAAGGAGAGTTGATAAATGGTGGCACATAAGACAAAAAGCAAGCTCTAAAACGAAACTATAAGAACGTGTCGTAGCAAGCGATTCGACAATAAAGTGGCCAGAAATCCAACAAGCAGCACTACCTATGAAGAAAATGATGCACTAACCTATTGGGGATAAGTGCAAGCAAGCTCCTAGCTACAAGATGGAAGCCCCTCATAAATTGTATCCTCTGCTCGATGGTGAAATCCATAGTCAATCAATACAAAATGAAAGAACCAAACCCTCGATGTTCCTCCAGTACTTCCAGCTGCGCACACTCACTCAATGCATCTCAATGGACCAGTCTCCCTCTGCCATGTCCGCTTTGGAAGTCCTAAGAACTCGTCCTTCAGAATGCAAATCCTTGTTATTTGTTTTAGGTGTCGTCGACCCCTCTGATCCCAGGCTGATCACTTTCGACTTGGATCAAGGAGAACCTCAGATGCCATCATCTGTATCCTTCCAGGTTCCTGTCACCGTTCGAAATTTGGTCATTCATCAATGTATCGTCGATGAGGGGTGTTACTTCAACCTTCGTTTGCTAGAAGCTAGGGTCCCTGACCCTTGAACCCTCAACCACTTCCCTTCGTGCTTACGATGGACACACTGCCCAACCAAAAGGCATTCTTACGAATGTCCCCATTGAGTTGGCAGGTAAAACTGTGTTGATTGACATCAAGGTTGTGAACACCCAGTTAGATTATAACCTTATCCTTGGACGTAGTTACATGTATGTACTGCAAGCCATTGCTTCAACCATCTTTTGACTCCTGTTGCTACCCCATGATGGGAAGATTGTGATTATTGACCAGTTGACGTACTACGATCGTAAAGGACCAGACACTCTGGAGCATGGATGATCAAGTGCTTTAAGAGAGTTACAACAAAGTGCACATCTTCCTGCAACCTGAAAGCATCTACGCTAAAGAACATCCCAAGTAGGGCCTTTGTTTTCCAAATAGTCCAACAAAGAAGTTTTGCTTTGGTTGGACACTTTAATTTCCAAATTTTCATCCACCACCAAATAATTGGCCTATTCTGAGCCTCCAAATTTAATTGTATATAACCATGCTTTGGTGTATATTTCCCAGATGAGTGATGAACGCAAACCAGCAAATCCTCCTGGACCGATAATCTAATATGTGAGTTTCTCAGCGCTGCCAAGTAATTAGACCATTCCGCTGATAGTTCAACAGTCAGTCCCAATCTATAACCAGAAACCCATCCTTGATGCCACATCATCAACGTCCCAGGATCATCCATATTGGAGAGGAAAATAATACCCATGCCAACCAAGAATAATCTTAAATTCATAGAAAGTATGTGGGAACCACCAAAACCCATCCAAGGGTCCAAACTAACCCGAACCAGTCTATCATTTCCAACCCCAAACCAGTCCAGCTCCAATCAGGCCAAAAGAATGTATTACTGCCTTCCAAATAACAGAGAAACCACCGCTCGATTTATCTTCCATCCGGACCCAATCCAAAATAGTAAGAGGATCAATGTACTTTTTTTACCACCTGAGTCGACATATTTTCTGAATGAGTAAGTCTCCAAGAAACTTTAGTAGCCAATGCTTTTACAAAACAAAAGATATTTTTTAAGCCCCAAACCCCAAGTTCTTTTGGGATGGCTAACCGCTCCCAACGAACCCAAGCCATTACTTGATGATATGCGCTTCCCCTCCACAGATAAGCGAAACAAGCTTTGCGCATCCTCTCCAAAATACCTTTAGGTATCCAAGAAAGGGACATCCAAAAAACCAAAATAGCTTCCAAAATTGATTTAAGCAAAACCAATATGCATGCTCTAAACAACCAACGATAACTCCATCCAAAAATCTATTTTCAAATTTTGCCAAGAGCCACATCCAATCAGCAATACAATGGGCATTTGGTTTTAGAAAAAGGCCCAAATATTTAAGTCCATCCTTAATCCGTAACGAATTAAAAGAGAATAAAGAAGAATGCCAACTTATCTCCCTGTCATCCAAATTTGAGTAAGAAATGGTAGATTTATCATCATTCACTACCATACCAGAAGCAACTTGTAGCAGGAGTAGACCTTCTTTGAGTTTAATTATATCCTGGAGAAAACCATCACAAAAAATGAGGATATCATCAACAAAGAGTAAATGTGTAATATACAATACCTCAGAAATAGGAATACCTTTGAATGATCCAACAACTTTGGTCTCCAAAATGAAACGACTTAACCCTTCAGCCACAAGGAGGAAGAGTAAAGGAGAGAGTGGACATCCTTGCCTCAAACCATGTCCAACAGTGAAAAAAGGACCGGAAGAACTATTTATAATAACAACAAATCTTACCGTAGTAAGGCATGCCATAATCCATTTTATAAAATCATAACAGAAACCCAGATGTGTACGTAACATCTGAATATAAAGCCAGCTTACTCGGTCAAAAGCCTTAGATAGATCAATCTTTACTACCGCCTATTTCAACCTGCGTGTCTTTAAAGAATGTAATCATTCCTGAGCTACTCCAATAGCCTCATGTATTTGTCTACCTTCAAGAAAGCCAAACTGTTCATTGGAAATAAAACGGGAGAGAATAACTTTTAAACTCCTAGAAATAACCTTTGCAATGATCTTGTAAATACAGTTGCAAAGAGATATAGGACGAAAATCATCAAAATTTTCAGGCTGATCCCTTTTAGGAATAAGTGAGATAAAATTTGTATTAATAAGCCCATGAACATGACCAACCAACCTGGATTCTTCCATAACCTTCAATAGGTCAACCCCAACTAGATCAAAGAACCCAATATAGAACTCAACAGGCCACCCATTCGGTCCCGGGATTTTATCCTTTTGGAATGAGTGGAGAATCTTGAGTAACTCACTATCAGTGACGACCTCCATCAACCGCATGTTATCATTATCATCCACAAAACCAGGAAACAAATGTGCAACTCGAACAATTTCCGCAAGAGACAGACCAACTAGAGCAATGAATAGGTCTCCAAAATGTCGAACCCCCAAACGAACCAAACCATCAAAATAAGAAACCCAATCATCCTGATCATCATGGAGTTCCCAAATGGTATTGGAAATTTTCCTACCTTTTGCGAAAGCCTAATTTTTTTTAATATTTTTATCCCCACAGGTTAACAATAGAGCCCAACTTTTTAAACGCTAAGCAACTTCTTTTTCTCCCAAAAGCCTTCGGCGTCTATCTTCACAAGAAAAGAATTCGTCTTTTGTATCTTGATCAGGGAGTCCCAACCCATGTCGATTGAGAATATGATCCAGAAAAAGTTCACAATGACAAAGATCATGTTCCTCCCTCAATCACTTTGCATGGGCCCAAGTAATAGTAGCTTGTTTTACTCTACTGAGATTTTCCATAAAGATAACCCTAGCAAAATCCCCAGTCCCATTAGGAATAGGGATCCACAAATCCTGTACCAATTTACAAAAAGAAGGTTCTTTTAACCATTTAGGATTAAATTTGAAAGGACTAGGAGGTTTCCTACTCTTTGAATCTCAAAGAAAATAGGACAATGATCAGATTCCCCCCCACATGCCACCCATTTTCAAACCAAATCACACTCCAAAACCAAACGATCCACAACCAAGAATCTGTCCATTCGCTTGGCCACCCTATTCTCACATGTCCTCTTATTCTGCCATGTTGGAGAAAGCTTTATAGGAGAAATATCCAACAGAACATGACAAGCAAAGGCATTAGTAAAAAAGGATACAAGAGTTTCCTGAATCGCCTTAGGTCCCCATACCTCAGCACATCCCAAGTAGAGGTTAAAGTCACCTCCCGATTAGAGACAAAAGTCTTGTTTAAAAGAGAATTCCAAAAAGGCACTGTTAGCACTTGTGTTAAATTTTGGAAATATCTACATAGGCAGTTACACCGTTTTCCCTGCACAGGTCTAGATCAGTGAAACTGAAAGAGGTGTAAGCAAAAAAAATTCATATCTTGCAATTTGGGGGTGCTTCATAAACCTATCCTTAGCCTTGATGTCAAATTGAGCTATTCCGCAATGCGACGTGAGAAAACATCAAGAAATATTAGAGTCATAACCTTGTATTCAGGATCAAATATGAAGATCTGCTCATAGTTCTCCGATGGCGAATATGGGTGACGCCGATCTAGGACGAATAAAATCCACGGTTGAGAGAAGCATGTAGGATCCACCGTCGGATGAACAGGTGGTGCAGATCGATAGTTGTTAAGGATCTCGCTAGAGAAAGATGCACGGAGAAATGAGCTTTGGGGACGTGCAAAATCGGTTAGGCTTCCCATTCTTCAATGGCTGAGATTGGACGCCGTCCAAGATCGAAAGCGAAAGGGGATTTCATGTAGCTAGACTGTGCGGGGAGATAACCGTATGTCGTGGCCACAAAATTTTGTAGGGTCTACCTATCGCAACGATCAGGATTTTGGGCGGGCCAAATTTGTGGTGGAGATGTATTTCACGGTGGAAAGGTGCACATAAGTTAAGACGAGGAGGCAATGCGAAGTCCCAAAGGGGCCTACACCCTCAAATGGCAGAGATCTGGCAGAGTTTAGATCGATGGTATGGGGTAGTTTCACAATTGAAACATGCATGACGATTAACAAGATGAGGAACTACGAAATTGGGAAGGGGCCCCACAGTTGAACGATCAAGATCGCTCACAGAGGATATCTACGATCGTAGTCTGTTTCACAGCTCAAAGATGCTAGGGGAGATAAGAAGGAAAGGGGCTGAGAAATGGAGATCAGACCAAGTAATATCGACGACGTAGATTAGACCTTAGGGTGATTAGTGGTCATGAAGGGTCGCAGCCCTGGACGACATAGATCGCATCCTGGAATCCTGAGATTGGCTACCTAATACACGTGATGATGATGATGACCGTAATGATTAGGAAGCAGAAGGTAAGTATGGCCTTTACACGCCATACGATAAGTAAGCAGGGGCACCAAGAACGAGGGTGTATTGATATCATCATGAGGGGAGATTGACGAACTGAAAAATGTCAAGTCCACACGCCATGAGATAACCTGAGGTTGATTACCAGTGAGGCTTAAGGTCACTTCCGCCAATGATATCATGAGGTCACATCAGAAAGGGGCGACGTAGTTGGCATCTCCATGTGAGGAATCAGATCAAGAGCGCATGTGACTGCTCATGCTATTATCATGCCACTAGATGGTGGCGTGTGTGAGGATTTGACGGACTCGGGGTTAAACTCAAACGCTAAAGATGATTTAGTACTCATCAGGCTCATTATAAGGCCACGATCAGAGCTGTCATGAGATGCATATGGAGTGAACACTGGTGAAGAACAAAGATGATTAGTTGTATTTCTGCTAAGGATATTGGGGGTCTTGATATGGGACTTGTAATGTCTGTTCTACTTGGAAGGCATGTTGTTCAATGTTTTTTTATTGAACACTGGTGTAATATTTTGTTTTTGATAAATAGGGAATTGACCAAGGACCTTTAATACCGGGAGCATATTAGGACAATTATTCAGTCATTAGTATAGTAAAGAGGGCTATCAGAGTTATTATCATAAAGCATGCAGAGCATACAGGCCTTATTTCTTCAGTCTTAAAAGTCAACGAGAAATTAGAATTGCATGCATGCAAAAGTAAAGCACAAACCCTAAAAGTGACATGCAAACCCTAAAAGTACACACTAAGCTATTTAATAAGGGTTATTGGACCAAAGAACATATCTATTATTATTATTGTTGATTTGGAGTATTTAAGCAGCAGCACAGTGTGCAACAACAACAGTTGGGGTTGACGACGGTGTTTTCAGCTAACGAGGGTTCGACAGTAAAATATCTTCCCTATTCTCATCCAGGGTAGGCCATTCAGGTCCACCACTAGCTTTTATCTTATTCGTCTGTATCTAGTGATCCAGTATCCATAGGAAGATTGTTTGCAGGTTCATGCATGTAGCCGAGGATTTAGTTGGAAAAACCCAAAGTATTCATTGGGTCTCTAAATCCCAGTTTCTCTTTCGCATAACAACTTCATCTTCTTCATCAGGGTCACTCCATTGCGTTGAGTGATTATGAGTCCTTAGTTTGATCATCCAGAAAAGCTATCGACAGGTCCGTGCAGCTGGGGGCGTGAGCACCAAAAAGGAGGATCAACTCGCTAGCTAGATTAGAGGGGTCAAAAACTCTACATGCCCCAGTCATTCTCTCCGGCACAGGAAGATCTACATCCTGGAAAAATATCAGCTCCATCAGGCACCTCCTTCACCAAAAAAGCCACCTTTAGCTGAGGAGAGGGTTTCTTGCCATTGGACGGTAACACCAAGAAGGAAGCATCATTACCTAACCAGTCCAGCTCTGTATCCTTGCATCTTATCTCTGGAGTATCATCAGTGTGATTATCAGTGGTAAGTGTTTACCTTCTTTCTATAAATCTTTGCCCTAGTTTAGCTATAATTTAGGGCCATTGGCCCGACACCTTGCATGCAAATTTTTATTCAATATTCTTGCACATTTTGAGAGTACAAGTAATCCCTAGAATAGTGAAACAGTAGAATATCAGTATTTGGGATATTACAGTGGTATCAGAGCATTATCCTTCCCAGCTGTGGGCACATAGCAATTGAATAAAAGTGCATGTTGATGCATGCTTGTACATGCAAATTCATGTCAGTGATGTTGGTGAAGTGTATTTGAGAACAAAGGTTTTGTTTGCCAACTTGTGAGAACATGAAGACAATGAGAAGGATCTTGACTGGAAATTTGCAGAGGTTAGAAGCACTTCAACACTTGCCTCGATATCAGGAGTATCTAGCCTTGGGTGATGAGGTATGTGCAGTATTGTCCTTTCAAGATTATTACACCATCAAGTTTGGGAGCCAACCCAAGGATTTGGATGAGGTTCTCCTTAAATACATAGTTGGGTGAGTGAAGAAAGATGAGCATGAAGTACAAGTTTTTGGTGAGCTTGATTTGGAGTTAACAATACATGATGAGGATGTGCATGAGGAGATAGCATTATAGCCATCCCGTGAGTCTAGCGACACAAGCACATTCGCTAGTCAGATTGTGGACAAGTTGTGTGATGAGTTGGAGTTGGTACACTCTTCATCACCTACAGCAGGAATCCATATAGTTATGACAGGAGAAATACATGAGGTGCAAGGCAATGAGTACAATAGTCGAGACAGTGAGCAGTCACACATGGAGGTTAGGGAGAGTTTATACATGCATGAGATAGAGCTTCCAGATGATAGCCACCGAAAGAATATTGAACGGGTTAAATAAAGAATTCTAGCGTTGAAAGAGAGGACCAAGATACTCCAAGACACCATAGTACAACGAGATGTTGAGCTTACAGTTCTTCAAGTTGTATGTACCGAGTTAGCTGTCACGATTTCTAGTATTGAAGAGCAGTTGGATTACTTGATGGGGAAGCATAAGAAACATACCATTGCATTTCAAAGTAGTCCTCTTCAAGAGTACATAGACAATGCTTGCAGTGGCTTGAGTCCACATTTTCATTATGGCGGATGGTTTTTACAAGTTGGCCAGGATCAAGAAATTGGGCAGCACTATATGAGCATTCCAATTGAAATCATAAGGGAAAAATGTCAGCTTGGTAGGATTATTCCTTGTGATGGTGCTTATGGACAAGGTGCTTTTTGGGGGTCTGATGAGATTAAGGGGTGGTGTCCTATTGAGTGGACGGTTCTTGGGAAGCCATTCCTAGCCAAGGGTATAGTCCCACAATATCCTTGGGATATTTGGGATGAAAGATGCACAAGTTTGCATTGGGATCCAGGTGGGAGACCTTATGAGGGATGGATATAATGTTTACTGATGGGGTTACTTGGGAGTCTACGGGATGCTCCTTGTGTCGATACTAGACAAGGTAGCAGTGGATGCATTTTGACCTCTGCAATTCTCAGATTTATTTGGGACCCTGGGATTACAATGACTGGCAGTTTAGTGATTTCTATAGGATGCTTTCAGAAGGTCTCTGGTGATGGTACCGTGCAGTGCAGTGCTTTGAGAAGAAGGTGCTACAGATCTCCTAGGATAATTTGGGACCCTGGGATCATACCAGAACTTAGTTAATTCAGTTTGATTGATTGTGGAGTTGTGTGGCATTACTTGAGGACAAGCAATATTTGGCGAGGGAGGACTGTAATGTTCCATTTCGGATAAATAAGGGATTAACCGAGGACATTTAATACCAGGAGCATATTAGAGGGCCATCAGATTTCATATCCTAAATAATGCAGAGCATCCATGCCTTCTTTATTTAGTATTAAAGTCAACATCAAATTAGAATTGCATGCATGAAAAAGTGAAGCATAAACCCTAAAAGTGATATGTGAACCCTAAAAGCATATGAAGATATATTTAAGAAGGGTTATGGGACTAAAGGAAGTATCTATGATTATTGTTGATGGATTTGGAGCTTTGAGCAGCAACATCGTGTGCAATCGCGACAATTGGGGTTGAAGATGGTGTCTTCAACTAGCGAGGATTCGACAGTGAGATATTTTCCCTAGTCTCTTCGGGATAGACCATCCAAGTTTATCAACAACATTCATCCTATACATTAGTGTTCAGGATCCAACACACTCAGAAGGATTACTGATTTGCAGGTTCATGTTTTGCAGCTGGAGATTAAGCTGGATACCCCAAAGTATTCACTAGGTCTCTGATTTCTAGTTTATCTCCCTCATGTCAGCTTCTTCTTCTTCAGCAAGGTCATTCCATTGCATTATGTGGTTCCCAATTCTCTGTTTTCTCATTCTGAAGAGCTATCAGCATATCAGAGGGATTTGAGGGCGTGAGCACCAAATTGCTAGTTCAATTCGCTAGGGCACTTAGAGAGGCCAAATATTCACATGCTCTAACCATTCTCTTCAGGAGGGGAATACCATCAGCTCTGAAAATTTTTGAGGATATCTGACCTCTCCTCCTACAAAAATGTCACCTTCAGTTTGGAGGGTGCTTACGGTACTATGGGGCGGTAACACCAGAGGAAATGAGCACTACTAGACCACCTATCCAGATCTTTATGCATGCAACTATATCTAGAGTCATTATCAGTTGGGATATCAGTGGTAAGTTTTAATTTCTCTCCACAAACCCTAACCCTAATTCAACTACATTTTAGAGCATTTTTGCATGCACAGTTATTTCGTATTTCTGTTTGGGATTGAGTGTGTGAATCAGCACTACAATAGAACATTAGAGAATATCAGTATTTGGGATATTACAGTGGTATTACTCATCATCACCTACAACAGGAGTCCAGATTGTTATGATAGGCAAGATACATGAGGTGCAAGGCAATGAGCACATTAGTCGAGACAATTGGAAGTCGGACATGGAGGTTAGGGAGAGTTTATACAGGCATGAGATAGATTTCCCAGATGATAGTCACCAAAAGAAGATTGAATGTGTTAAAGAAAGCATTCTAGCAGTGAAAGAGAGGACCAAGATACTCTGAGACACCATATTGCAGTGAGATGTTGATATTACAGTTCTTCGAGTTGTATGTATCGAGTCAGCGGTCAAGATTTCTTGTATTGAAGCGCAGTTAGATTCCTTGATGGGGCAGCAGAAGAAACATACTATTGCATTTCAAATAATCCCTCTTCAGAAGTACATAAAGAAGGCTTGCAGTAGCTTGAAGTTGGTACACTCTTCATCACCTACAACAGGAGTCCAGACAGTTATGATAGGCGAGATACATGAGGTGCAAGGCAATGAACACATTAGTTGAGACAGTGGGCAGTCGCGCATGGAGGTTAGGGAGAGTTTATACAGGGATGAGATAGAGCTCCCAGATGATAGTCACCGAAAGAAGATTGAACGTGTTAAAGAAAGCATTCTATCAATGAAAGAGTGGACCAAAATACTCCAAGACACCATATTGCAGTGAGATGTTGAGCTTACAGTTCTTCAAGTTGTATGTACCAAGTCAGCGGTCAGGATTTCTAATATTGAAGCACAGTTAGATTCCTTGATAGGGCAGTAGAAGAAACATACTATTGCATTTCAAAGCAGCCCTCTTCAGAAGTACATCAACAAGGCTTGCAGTAGCTTGAGTCCACATTTGCATAATGGAGGATGGTTTTTATAAGTTGGCCCAGATCGAGAAATTGGGCAGCAATAAATGAGCATTCCAGTTGAAATCAAAAGGGCAGAATGTCAGCTTGGTAGCATTATTCCTTGTGATGGTGCTTATGGACGAGGTCCTTTTTGGAGGTTGGATGAGAGAGAGATTAAGATTTGGTGTCCTATTGAGTGGGCTATTCTTGGGAAGACATTCCTAGCCAGGGGTATTGTCCTACAAGAGACTTGGGATATTTGGGATGAAAGATGCACAAGTTTGCATTGGGATCCAGGTGGGAGACCTTATGAGGGATGGATACAATGTTTACTAATTGGGTTACTTGGGAGTCTACAGGATGCTCCTTGTGTTGATACTACACAGGGTAGCAGTGGATGCATTTTGATGTCTGCAATTCTCATATTGATTTGGGACCCTGGGATTACAGTGACTATCAACTTAGTGATTTCTATAGGATGCTTTCAGGAGGTCTCTTATGATGGTACCTCGTTTACACAGTGGTTAGTTACTCTACTTCTAGAAGGCTTCCATGGGATATCTTGTGATGGTACCGTGCAGTGCAGTGCTTTGAGTAAAGGGTGCTTTAGATCTCCTAGGATAATTTGGGACCCTGGGATCATCCTCGGATTTAGTTGGTTCAATTTGATTGATTGTGGAGTTGCGTTGGCATTGCTTGAGGACAAGCAATATTTGGCGAGGGAGGACTGCAATGTTCTTTTTTTTATAAATAGGGAATTGACCGAGGACCTTTAATACCAGGAGAATATTAAGACAATTATTCAGTCATCAGTATAGTAAAGAGGGCCATTAGAGTTATTATCATAAAGCATGCAGAGCATGCATGCCTTATTTCTTTAGTCTTAAAAGTCAACGAGAAATTAGAATTGCATGCATGCAAAAGTAAAGCGCAAACCCTAAAAGTACATGCTTAGATATTTAAGAAGGGTTATTGGACCAAAGAACATATATATTATTATTATAGTTGATTTGGAGTATTTGAGCAACAACACGATGTGTAGCAGCAACAATTGGGGTTGAAGACGACGTTTTCAGCTAACGAGGGTTCGACAGTGAAATATATTCCCTATTCTCATTTAGGGTAGGCCATTCAGGCCAACCATCAACCTTTATCTTATTCGTCCATATACAGTGATCCAGTATCCACAGGAAGATTGTTTGTAGGTTCATGTGTGCACCGAGGATTTAGCTGGAAAACCCCAAAGTATCTGTTGGGTCTCTAAATCCTAGTTTCTCTTTCACATAACAACTTCATCTTCATCAACAGGCTCACTCCATTTCCTTGAGTGATTATCAGTCCTCAGTTTTCTCATCTAGAACATCTATCGACAGATCCGTGCAGTTGGGGGCGTGACCACCAAACAGGAGGATCAACTCGCTAGCTAGCTTAGAGGGGTCAAAAAATCTGCATGCCCCGTTCATTCTCTTCGGCACTGGAATATCTACATCCCGACAAAATCTTAGCTCCATCAAGCACCTCCTTCACAAAAAAGTCACCTTTAGTTGAGGAGAGGGTTTCTTTCTGCTAGGCGGCAACACCAAGAAGGAAGCATCATTACCTCACCAGTCCAACTCTGTATGCATGCATCTTATCTCTGCAGTATCATCATCTTGATTATCAGTGGTAAGTGTTTACCTTTTTTCTATAAAACGTTTCCCTATTTTAGCTATAATTTAGGGCCATTGTCCTAGCAACTTGCATGCAAATTTTTATTCAGTATTCTTGCACATTTTGAGAGTACAAGTAAGCCCTAGAATAGTGAAACAGTAGAATATCAGTATCTGGGATATTACTACTGGGTGCTATTTAGAGGTTCAATTATTTTTGAACCTTCACGCAAAAGCAGCTCCAACCATCAGGGTAGAGATGTTCATTACAATAGGAAGACCTTCTGATGCTGGTAAGGGCAAGGTAAAGATGTTCATCACATTAGAAAGACTTTCTGATGTTGGTGCGGGCAATGTTGTCCTGATAAAATGCAACACCACTGCGGAAGCAATGCCTAGAGTACCTGGTCTTAATAGCATCCTGCCAAGGCCTTCAAACAAAGTCGTGGGCTCCATCATCGCGATGCATAGTATCCATTACTAAGAACGGTCAGTCTGAATGAATGTTCGCACTGGGGAAGAAAGGATCGGAGGTCTTTGTCATCATTGTCTTTGGTGAAAATTTCCAATTCTATTGAAGGTGGTGACGAGTCCAAAGGAGTGTTGCGTTGGCATAGCCTGTAGGAGGGATCTAGTCTCGATATAAGAAGCAGACAAGAATGACAAGACCGTCAAGGATTTAGTACTATCGATACATGGGGTTGTCTTCTCCGGATCTACGCAACTAACAGTGTTACCAGGAGACATGGATACTGGACAGAGCCAAACATAGAAGGAACATAAACCTTCCTGCCCACTGTGAGCCAGAACATGGTTATCAAACACAGAAGGGACATCAACCTTCTTGCCAGATGTGAACATAGGAAGAACATGATTATCAAAAACATAATGAACATAAAGGTCAGAAGCATAAAATGTCAAAGGGATAATTCAGCCTGTACGCTAGAGTGTGTGCAAGAGGAATAAAACCGTTAGCGAAGCTCTGGAACGTCACTATAAAAGCAAGCGAGCCTGCATCCCAGACGCTGCATTGCTATTTTGGTCCAACGTGGTTGTCACATCGTATTGTCAGTTTTATGTAAAGAGCATGGCGAATACACCACTCTACAGTTCTTAGAATGTACTATGTGGATTCTATATTGATTCCCCATTTTTGTAACCTAATTAGGCTCTATTTCGAGGTTGGTCTCGGGAGCCATTGCATTATAAATATAACCTCCTCAGAGGAGGATAAGGGGGGGGGGGGGTTAACTTTCATATTTTTGAGGCCTCTGCACCGGAGTTGTAGCTCTACAAACATTTTTGGGAGTAATAATGAAAATGCTTCTCTGAGTTTATGAGATTGATCACAGTGTCTGTATTTAGTTTGTGTTATTTGTTTATGCCATTTTCCATATGTGTCAATTTATGCTAAAATTCTTTCTAGTTGTATGTGAGGAATTCGTTTCACTAAGCGCTCCTTTCATCAGATGTAGCATTTGTTATGTGTATGTAATGGTTTTTATGGAATTCATCCTTGTTAGATGTTCCATTTATGTCATTTCCTTCATTATGTTATTCTACTAAAGGTGTTGTAAGGGATTCATTCATAGATAGGTGCCCCTTGTTGCACTGGGATTTTTCTCCTTTCTCCTACCATCACTTGAAGATATTTGGTTGAATATTGCACTTACTTTGCCTCATAATACAAAAGAGAAATCATGGTCCATTGTGTGTTGTAATGTCCTTAAATGGTTCAAATTGTGACTCCATCGCCCAATGGTTTTGAAATATGTCTATATTTCGATATTTGTTTACAAACGAACATGTTATCATCATAAATCTATCCTTTTGCACACCTGTTTAAAGCCATATGTGTATGTGAAATACCCTGTGACAAGAGAGAGCCCTCCCTAACTGTATTGGCTAGAATACAGTCTAAATATTGGTTTGAAATGGTTGCCCCTGTTACTTCCTGCTGCAACCATAGGAAAATTACAGGGTGCAAATAGGCACCCTATTCACATAAGGTCCATAAATGTTCAGAATAGTCAACACCTTCCCAAGGTGTGCATCATAAAGATCCAGACCAATACCAGAGGAAAAACTCCACATAAAATCACAATGAAAACTCTTCAAGTTCCACCCCGAGGCTAAACCACCAGAACGCCCACACACATCCACTGTAACAAACTGCCAACCCAGAAGCAGGGTTTCTAAAATACAAGACACGTCTTCATTCAAGCCCAAAGTCTCTTGAAGAACCAAATCAGGGCGATTGAACTCAATTAAACGTTGAAGAGATGATATTTTGGAGGGGTTTGCCAACTCATGACAATTGAAGGACATAAACTTCATGTGATAACCCCATCCAAGGATTTCACTGCTCCAAGTGCCCAATTGAGAGAAGACCGTTTCCCCGACGGCACATTCAATAGAGCACGCTCTTGTGCACACGAGAAGTGTGATTTTCTCCCACGACTCCTCAAATAAGAGAAACCACGGGAGATTATAGATAAACCCTTAACCCAAGTTTCCTCACCTAACACCTCACGATTTCTTAGATTGTAATGGACGCTCCGCCCCTTGGAGGTGCTAGAAGAAGATGGTTCAACGGAAACAATCGAAGGAGAGAAAAAAGAACTCACCCCAGGAATCGAATAGGGTATCCCACCAGAAATAAGGGGAAATATGGCTAAGGTAGAGGAGACCACTGCAGAATCATCCATACATTAAGGAACATTAAAAGTAAAATCAGAGGATGATTACAGAAGTAGTTTTCTAGAAAACCATTGAACCAAGCATCCAGTTAAAGCAATATTTTTGGAGCTAAGAACTTTCAGGCATGGAAGTATAGAGTTCTTCTCATACTAGAAGAGCATGACTTGGAAGAATATTTCAAAGGAGAAGAAGAAGATCTAGAGGGAGATGAAGACAAAAGCAAAGGATAAGAAGAACTTGGTCAAAATCAAGAGGGAGTCTACCAAACATACAAGATAAGTGCTTCTATTTTATTTGTGTTATTAGAATGTTTAGATGATATTGTTCATGCAAGTGTGATTTATGGTAGTATGTATAATACTAATCATACATTTAAATTTAACATGTAGGAGATATCATGTGATGAAGACCCATTGAAGAGGACTTCATCCTTTGCTACAAGGTTGAATACAAGTCGTCCAATTATTCTACACCTCACATGATTTTATTAAATATTGCTAGATGGACTTGAAATCAATATGACCTCTATGATAGAGGGAGAAATGCATGCCAGGATGACTTGGAAATAGTATGTGCCGTGATGACTTGGAAGCAATATGTGCTATGATGACTTGGCAGACGTGAGTTCCATGATGACTTGGAAAATACATAACCATGATGACTTGGCAAACGTGAGTTCCATGATGACTTGGAAAATACATAACCATGATGACTTGGTTCTTGTCTTATGACTAACACTTCTAACACCTTGCGATGAGGTGGTAAGATCCTCTAATCCTACAACAGGGTGGTAAGATCCTCTCATCCTGAAACGTGATGATGGAACACCTTGCGATGTGATTTTAATATCCTCTCATCCTGCTATGGGATGATGGAACACCTTGCAACCGGGTAGAAATATCCTCTCATCCTACAATGGGATGCTGATCTTAGATGGAAAAACCTGCGATGAGGTGGTAAGATCCTCTCGTATTGCGACAGTATGATGATCTTATGTGGAACACCCTGCGACAAGGTGGTAATATCCTCTAATCCTGCAATGGAATGAAGAGTTTAGATGGGGCATCTTGTGACGGGATGACAAGAATCTCTAAGACATCCTGTGATGGGATAGAGAGAGCTCCAAAAATTATTTTGTTGAGGATGATGTTCCAATAATCATGTGTTGATGTTGATGATGATGTTCCAACAGTCATGTGTTGATGTTGATGATGATGTTCCATGTTGATGCTAATGATGATGTTCCAGCAGTCACATGTTGTTGTTGATGATGATGATGTTCCATATTGTTGTTAATGATGATGATGCTCTATGTTGATGATTATGATGATGATGTTCCAATGCATGATGTCGTTGTTCCAAAACTCCATAGGATATATAGATTCACCAGTGAATTGTACAGTTGTTGTTGTTGATGTTGTAGAATACCTTCCTTGTTAAGAGGGAGTCATAAAGAAATGTAACTTCAGAAGATATTCTATTGTATTTTTATTGTACCTTTATTATTCCTCCTTCGGGAGATGCCCTTGATGTAATTGGTCATGTAAAATTCTTGATGTAAAACCTTCGTTGTAAGTCAGGTCAATAACACCCACAAAAGTATTTTATAAATGTTATTTTGAGTCTTCCTAGGTAGGTCAACCATAATTAAAGAACTAGGCCGACCTAGTTAGGTAATTAGGTCACTCATGTGATGATTATAAATAAGTGATGTTCCTCCCTCAGTTACACACATCTCTCACACAAGCGCACAAGGGAGAGAGTGAGGAGGTTCGATGGAGAGAGGAAGTTGTGTGTCTTATTCTTGGGGTTGTTCACTGTACTTTGTTGAATACTATATTGGGGAAGTTTTGTTGGGTTTTCTCCCCTAAGAGGGTTTCTGAGGATAAATTCCTGTGTTCTTTTTTCTTGATGTGCTTTTCTTTCTTTTAGTGATCTTATTGCATATGGTTAGGATGCTATGATGCTAAATGTCTAAAGTTCTTGTATAATCATTAAAATATTAACATTTCTTACCATGGATATTCTCATATTCCTTTTTCCATAGTTGAGGTATCAACCTTCCTGGTTTTTTCCCACTCTCTTCCTTCCCATTAAATTCGTTTATGTAATTCAATACTTATGGTTCTTATAGCGAAAATGTTTAAACTTGTTGTACACCTCCTTTCATAACCTTCCTGAATGTCTAGATATTTTTCTTGGACCACATATTGGACATGCACATTTTCCCTTTGTTTCAATCCCTGCAAGTTATGGAATAGTATTAATATATATAATTCCAAAAATTATAAAAACAGGTTCAATAATAAATTATACATAGAGATACATGAAAAAATTCCAGACCACAAAAATTTGTAAGACCAAGTGCATCGTGAATTATCCATGTAAGGATTCCATGGAACTAAAATTGTTTTTGGCCTATAGCATTGGAGGTGTCATACATACTGATGTCGAGCCATAATTTTAAAATTTCATCTATACAAGGTTCAATATATGCATCAGTATATTTAACTTGGTGGTTACCTAGTAATTGTTTGAAAATTAACATACATAATTAATCAATTATTGTACATGCAATAATGAAAAGAAATGGTTGTTTATATTGTGTTAACATTCTTAAAAATAAGTACCTGGAACAATTAATTCCAAATTGAGTAATTGAGTAATTGGTTCTAAGCTCTCCAAATGGATTGACACCTTTGGTTTCCATTGAAATTCTAGCATTATGTGGTTCTCCTTTAAAATTGGGACATCTTTTTTCAATGTCTCTGAATGCAGAACTATCTCTAGGCATTTGCATGACACCATCTTCACTTCTTTTTTGTGCATGGTAATCCATAAATTCTGCAATGTTTTTACACCTAAACAAACGTTGAAAACATGGAATTATCTGGATATGGTGAATAAATTTGTGTCACCTTATTCGTTACATGATCAGTACATATATCGACTAATTTCACATTCAAGGCACTCACTTTTTTATGCATGTTGTATGTAATACATAATATGACCATTAGGATCATATTCATCAATTGTGTTATACTCCATTCCTAAATATTTCAGAACGACACACATTTCTCTATATGTGTGAGGTAACTTATTTGATGGTGCTAGAAGTGTATCCCCTAACAATATACAAAAAAACAGAAAAATTGTAATTACTGGCTTATATACTACAATGATAAATAAAAAACAGACAATTGCAATTACATATAAATAAATCTTGCATACCTTAACAATTATTATTCATGTGTTTGAAATATCAATCAACACCATTAAGTTGACTAGCAACAAAAGATCAGAGAGAAGACTTCTCTGAGGTTTTTTTTGCCTTATCAATAAGTGTTACATCATGAATATTTTCATAGATCTCGTTTGCAGGCGCATTCTTCTTGATGGAAACACATGTGTCATGGATCAACGAAATTATCACTTCATTCTCAATAATGTTGTGGTCATTATCTTCCCTTGTATAAACCTCAATGTCATCACCCTCACCATCTCTAGTATGAATTGTAGCGTGTGGATTTCCAAGTGTTGGTCGTATTATCTGTGCAATAATTATGGAAAAATATATCCATTTAGTATTGGAATAGACATAAATATTAATATTATTGAAAAATGAGAAAAAACATGTTTTTATATCTTACCAATGGACGATATTCTTCTCCACCTTATAAGTGCCCATGCTCTAAGCAATGTTTCCTAGTTGTTTCCTTAACAATCTTCTTCTTTTTATCCATTAGCATTGGGTAAAAGGGCAATAACGTTTTACATCATCAATTATATATTCAACATTAATGGATTAATTATGGTCATATGTTTTACCATGGTTGCTTCTATCACCGAATACAATATTGATAACCGTTTGCATAGCAGCACCTCATTCAGATCTACTAGCAAATCAACGGACAAGGTTGTCTCACATTGTTCTCTATCTCAATAAAATACATTATTAAACCGCTAGTAAAGTAAGAAGAAATACATATAAATCATTAATCCAATCAAAATAAGTTAATTCAAGAGATAATCTCATTAGTCCACAGTGAAATTTACCTCTAATTGGAGTTCTCCTCCCTCCAAAATATTTAGAAAAGATATTATTTTATTCCATCTGAATAAGTTTTTAATCTTACCGAATTGAGGAAAAAGAAACCTAAATACATTTGGTGGCACATCGCTTAAGTACTGATGACCACCCAAAAAAAAATTATTTGACTGATGTGTTTAAGCATACGCCATGTAAGCGATGCCCTAGGGAGTCACTTAAGCAGTTAAACGATGACCACCCCCAAAAAAATTGCTTGATCAATGTGTTCAAGCGTATGTCGCTTAAGCGACTCCAAGGGACATCACTTAAGAGACGCACTACAGAGTCACTTAAGTGATGTACGCTTGAACACGTCGCTTAAGCAATGTCACGTTGGATATTTTTAGAAAAGAAAAAAAAAACCATCTAGTTGACGTCTTTCCAATGTTAAAATCTAATTTTTAACTTTAAACATCGAATTTGGAGCCCAAATGTAGTAGTGACTCATGTTAGAACGTACCTTTCACTAATGCCTATTATAAGCAAGAAAATATTTTGATAAATTTTCTTTGGGGTCCCTTGTGGAGATAAAGGTTTTCATATATTTAGATGGATCCTCTAATACACCCTTAAGGAGAAATAAGGAATGGGTTTTTTTACCACCCAAAAATAACCCCAAGCTCTTTGTACAAAACATTAAGTCATTAGAAGTGGAAGGAAAAGACCCCTATACAAGCCTACATTAGAATGGCATCACCTCGAGGACCCTGCATAGCAGTAATAATGGATTATTCAAACATCTAGACCTTATTGACCAATCCGACAACCATCTAGGTGAAGGGATATTACGGTAGCCAAATTAATTTGGAAATATTGGAATTCCATCAAAGGCAAGTTGGTTTGGTAAATTGATTGCCTCAAGATTGGGTTTTACTTTAATGACCATTATTTATTGTGGTTCTCAATTTCCTTTAGGACTGAAATCCATTGGCCGAAATTTTATGGTTCTCATCCAAGAGGCTTTGCAAGAAATGCATTTCAATCCCAGGTGACAATTATAACAACCAGTCTAGAGACCATAAAAGTTGGGAGACCTTAAAAGAAGAATTTAGGCTTGGCCTTGCAAAGAAATGCATTTCAATCCCAAGTGACAATTATAACAAGTCTAGAGACTATAAAAGTTGGGAGACCTTAAAAGAATAATTTAGGCTTGGCCTTGCAAATAAAATTATTTTAGAAAAGGTTTAGAGGTTGATCCTTGACAACCTCTTTCTTAAGATTGAACTTTTAAGGTCAGCAAAAACACTATGGAAATGAAGTTTTTTTTGTTATTGCCTAAAATGATTTATGGATTTAAATAATTTTTTATAGGCTCGAGCTTGAGATCAAACTCAACAAAATTTCGAGAATAAAATAAAAGGAGAACACCTAGATTTATAATATAAAATTCATTGGAAGTGGCCATTGGAGCCCAACAATTTTCATTTCACAGTGGTTCTTAATGCATGGAGGCCTTCCCCTAGGGAATTTTGTATCCCAAATTCCCATTGTATGTAACAAAAAAACCACAAAAAAACTTGTTTGGTAAGTTTTAAATATGCTAAATCATCTTGGGGATGGTATTTTAAGCTTTGTCTCTCCTGTATTTCATTCAATGTCCCTTAATAGGTAAGATTCTTTCCCTTGGGCCGTACACTTTCACTGAACATGTCATTGGATTATAGTTTATATCTTATAAAAAGTCTACATTAAAAAAAAATTATATTCACTAATACACATCACAACATAGATTTTATGTGGAAAGATGTCTCTCTCATATGTGTCTACTTTTGTAGATTGATGTTCATACTCAAAAGGTTTGCATATAGTAGAAGGTCTATTTTATTAGTGAACCATTTACTTTGAGTTTATTTCTTGAAGGGAACTCTCTTGCCCATATTTGTAGAAGCTTCAAGCAACCATGGACACCAAAATAGTGTAGGGAGGGTAGTAAGAGAGCATTGAGAGAGGAAAATAAACCAATTAGGGAAACAATGGGTAAGTCCCATAGTTTTTTATCATGATTCCATAACTAAAGGATGGGGGCCTCCCACATATTGCAAAATCTATAAGCCCTAGATAGAGTTACATCACATAACATGTGAGAGAGATGCAAACAATAACACAATATGGTATTATGAATAACTAGTGCAAAGAATCGGTGCAAGCGACAAAGCGGTAAGGTTGCACTCATAATGACAAACATGTATTGTGCTCGAAACCGAGCAAGGGAGTGGCTCGTCGTACGGAAAGCTAACTAGGGCCAAGCCTGCCTACCTTTTTGGTTAGTTCTCTCTAGCTCATTCGGTTAAGGTGTGGGTCACATTAGCAAGGTGACCCGGGTTCAATCCCCTTCGGGTTGAGTTAGTTGGAAGGAGACACCCAAAAAATACAACCATGTTAAGGGTCGGCGTTTCCTAGGATGGGTGTAATACCCCCATGACATTACTTTTATTTTCATGAAATTATTTTTATGTAATGAGTTATGAAACTCAAAAACACAAATGACATTTGCACAACAAAACCATTTTATTTAATTATTTAATTATTATATAAGGAAAATGACACTTGTAGAACTTAGCTACATGAGGGTACACAACCATGGCACCAAGGAACATGTGTAAGAAATCTAGAATGATTTATATCAATCAAATCCAATCCAAAACCCTACAACTAGACAAGATCTTAAATCATAGGGATTTAAGGATCTGATTGGAGATTTAATTGGGATGGCATAAGACATGGGCAAAAGCTATATATATATATGAGTGCACTAGAATAGCATGGGAGGTCCTGTTGTGCATGGAGAAAACGATTGCTGAGTGCATGTGTTGAGCGTTTTTCTATTTTATAAGTCCATCGTGAAAACTTGTTACGGACTCGAGGATTGAGTGGCCATGAGGAAGTTGCTTCTTGTTCTGGTGTATGGTTGGTGATCCAACTCGAGGGTGGAGCGGAGCAAACTGTTGAGCTATTGCCTCCTATGATTGGGAGGAGTTGATTCTCCCAGTAGTTATTTTCAACCTCATTCCCAAGTAAGTAATTTTGAATTATATGGGCTAGATTTTACAGAGTATTGTTTTACCTATAAATTTCAGATCTAGACTATGTATACACGTGAAGTCATTTGCACCTTGCTATATTTTTTTTTATATTGAACTGAGGTGGGATCGTGTATTGAATTCTAGTTAAAAACAGTTTCAATTTGTTAGCCTGCGTCTGCGAGTGTTTCACAATTCGAAATGGTTTCCGTTTGTTTATTTTCTACACATCCAGGACTGATATTTTTGTTTCTTAGTTCCCTTTGAGACCTGTCCTCGACCTCTGCTACAACACTCTACTGAGACTTGTGCAACAGTGCTACATTCTCTAAAGTTTCAACTAAGTCCTCTCGAAGCTCAAGCCTTTTACAACCTACAGTCGCCACAGAAGTTCGTCGTCGAAGCCCTAGATATGCCCCTGGAAACCCTACGGTCTTCCCAATCTATATTTCTACCAGCTATGTCTTTCATCTCAATGAAGTCTGGTTCGTAATCCCAAAATTTTCTGCATTTCCGTTTGTTCTGGTCTTCACGTTTTCTTTGTTCGCTCTAGAAGTTCTGAGTTTTATCTTCACACCCAGCCAGGCTTTCGCTGTATAATTAATAAACACCCTAGTCGAATCATGAATTATTTTTATCGCCCATGGATATTTTTTTCTATTAAGCTCTTCTTTGGTAATTGTGATTGGGTGGAGCTTAACTCAATGGATTCTTTCTCAGATAGATTAACATTGATATATATATTTCAGCCGTTGAAATTCAGAACTTTGCATAACTCCATACTTTTAGACTTGAGCTTCAATCTCGACTCCTTTAACTTAGATTTGTAAATACTTGGGGTTCACATCCTTTAGGTCATTTAGTTTTATATTTTCCAATTCTATATGTTGATAATGATTATGCTTTATTTTATGGATATGGTTTTGGGTACGTTACAATGTAATGATTTATTTTATGGATATGGTTTTTGGGTATGTTACAATGTGGTATCAAAGCGCAGGTTCGATTACTTGACCTTAAGGGCTCTTCACATGTGTGACTTACATATGGAAGTATCTTTGATATGTGGCTTTCCAACATGATCTACATTGCATTGGATATTAATTATAGATCTGTACCAATCCTTTATGTGTATACATTTTTCCTTTTGGTTTGCATTGTTGGTTTTAGATCCTTCGTATGCGTTTTAATTATGGAGAAGACCCCGTCGTTTTTATTTTCTTCTTGCGATCTACATCTAGAGAATATCTCCGTTAATCCCTTAATAATCCATTGTTTTGCTTTGATTTATGTTCCAAACCATGCTTACATTATACCATCTCTTCCCTCGATTGGTGGGAGTATGTTTGATAATGCTTGCATGGTATACGGTGGATCTATAGAATATATGATGGTAATACTTTAAACTTAGATCCAATCCAAGTTTAATTGTTATGTTTTAAACTAGATTCGATCTACAACGAATGACCCACGGTTTCACCTTTGCATTTTCCTCTAAGAAAGCGAAAAAACGTGTTGACCCCATTACTGACACAAAGTGGGGATACATTAAGCAATGGGCATCTCTCGACTGAAATTCCTGAGCTATTTAAGTGACGAGGGAGTGTAGTGCATATTTGTGGGTCTGATCAGGCTATTTAAAAACATAACAAGGAGAAATCCGACCAACCTTCAATAGTATTTGGGAGGCTGCAGGACATATGTAGTAACCACCTTCCACGGGTTCAGCCCCTTTCCACAAACTGTGATCGACCGTAAAGATTATCATTGTGATAAGTATTATGTTTTTTTTTATCTGTAACTTGTTGTTGAAGATGGCATAACCCTAGATCTCTACTCATAATTAAAGGGGCTATGTTATTTCGCATGTGGCCTTTGTATTATTGGTAATACAAGAGGTTACGACTGAGAAATGTTTCCAAGGGAGTGTAGTGCATATTTGTGGGTCTGATCAGGCTATTTAAAAACATAACAAGGAGAAATCCGACCAACCTTCAATAGTATTTGGGAGGCTGCAGGACATATGTAGTAACCACCTTCCACGGGTTCAACCCCTTTCCACAAACTGTGATCGACCGTAAAGATTATCATTGTGATAAGTATTATGTTTTTTTTTTATCTGTAACTTATTGTTGAAGATGGCATAACCCTAGATCTCTACTCATAATTAAAGGGGCTATGTTATTTCGCATGTGTCCTTTGTATTATTGGTAATATAAGAGGCTACGACTGAGAAATGTTTCCATGCGCACCTTTGTTTGCTATCGAAAATCCACTCGTAGTGGTAGTTGAAACCGTAAACTCCAGTTTGGAAGAATCAGTTATCAAACTTAACGTCAAGATCAATCATCTGCAGTTACAAGATCTTTTACTAACCAAAGATCCGGAGAAACTCTGTCGCACTACATTTCTCTCAGCATGCTGAGACCTTAGCATTGGATATGCTTTCGGTATTTATAAAGACCCAGTCCTCACTTTATTTGATTTGTCACAAGTGATCACCATGTTCAAAATATGATATGGTGACAAGCATCACCATGAACAAGATTCTGCCGAGAAACAAACTAAGATAAATGAACTCAAGGCTGCAATTGGGCCCCTGCCTGGCATAGCTTGTTGTTTTGTTCAGATGTGTGCCTGAGACGATATTTGGAAGCTCGGAATTGGAATATCTAGAAATAAAAAAAGATGTTGGAGGAGACTTGTAAATGGAGGGAAGCATATAAACCAGAGATGATACGTTGGGTAATTCTTAATTACATTAGAGTTTTATTTAGAGGTCAACTGTGTAGAAGAAGAAATAGAATGAGTGAACGATGTGCATTTCTTAGTTCTTGCCTATTCTCTAATTGACTTTTCTACCATGTTTTTTTTTCCTGCTGTAAATTTAAATGATCTAATATGAGCATACAATAGACATGAAGTACATGGACAACCGACAAACCTGGAAATGGAACATGCAAACTATATTACTCAGTAGAACTTTACTTTCGTGGCTAGACCTAGGATGCTATCAGAATTCACTCTCTAATCCTCCTTCTTACATCCTTTTCTCCCAATACATTAATCAAGAGTCAATACATCACTCAATGTTATAAACAAATAAACACATTATGATGTTTAAACTACTTTAGCAATCCTCAGCGTTGAACTTGGTTCCATGTTATTGACATCAATTGTTAGGTGTATATTGTAAATATGTTAAATAACCAAAGCAGTCGTGATAATCATTATTTCCCTTGCTCATTGGTTTGTTTTCTCCTCGCCAAAAAATGAACATGGTCTGATAAAAGAAATAGTTTGTCTCATTTGTAATTATCCAGTTTATTGTTGCATCCTCTTTTAGTAGTAAACATTTTGTTCTTTGTTTGGTGCCAGCGACCTTGTTGTTACGTCTCTCTACTCCAAGTAAACCTCGCGAGGCTTATTGCCAAGAGTGTTTAAGCAACACTCTCTTATAGTTCTTTTGTCTCATTAAATTTGCAGCTTTTAGTGTAATTGTATTTAGTATGCTCTTGTTTGCATATCGGAGAAAGTGAAAACTCTCTCAAGCCACTCAATGGTAACGAGGCAAGAGGAGATATCTTAATCAATTCAATTAATTATATTTTATGATGTCATTTGGTTTTCATGTGAAAAAGAATAGAATCAAGCTTGCAGTCTAAGAGTATAAAATTTGATAATACAATAGGGTTAGATATAAGATTGTATAGTTTGAAATTTGATGTGTAAATGCTTTTCTCTTGATCAAAATTTCATTCCTGATATCATAGGATCAGTGTTGATTGAGCATGTTAAAACAGACTAAAATATATTTTATAAAACCTTAAAAATCGAGTATGTAAAAGTTTAAAGAGGTGCACAGTAGAGCAACTTGAATGCATAATTATCTGTAGAACTCATGTTATATCTAAAAAGAATTCATTTCATTTATTTACCTCATCTATACAAAGAAAATATCAAATAAACAGATCGGTCACTACTGGAACCAAAGTATGCCCAATCTCATAATATGTCAGGTCTTTCGATTGATTTTGGGGATGGGCTATCTGATTACCTTAAAATATAATTTGTTTCCATGATGTAAGTTCAAACCTACGTATTTTTGTTGGATAGGTTTTGGTGCTACTTGAACAAGCTTGTAGATGAGTGTACAACCTTGCAGATGCTTTTATTTTTGGACTGTTTTATTTTTGCACAACTTTTATGGTGCTTGTGAGGTTTTTAAAAATGTCTTTAGTTGTACTTTGGAAACTTTTAATATTTTGGTCAACTTTTATGATGCTTGTAAAGTTTTTGAAATGTTTTTAAAAAATGCCTTTAATTGTATTTTGAAGATTATTGAAGACAATTTTTATGATGCTTGTGAGGTTTTCGAAAATGTCGTTTAGCTGTATTATGTTGATTGTGAGGTTTTCGAAAATGTCTTTTAGTTGTATCATGAAGACCATCTTGAATCTGGATGGTTAGCATTAGAAATGCCAAATGCCTTTGGCAGGTACCAAAGTTCATTTTCACAATCGATCCTACTCTTCTTCATAAAGTGCTTTTTCAATGCTAGAAATATTAAGACAATTTAGCATGTGTTGTTGGCTTAGGTTAATTTACTATGTAAATGTGTTCTTACTACATACTTTGCAAAACATTTAAATGTGTTCCTACTACATACTCTACAAAAAATTTAAAGACTCTGCAAAGCATTGACACTTGTGCTAGGCATGAATTTTCCAAGTGTGAAGAACATCAACCCTAATACAATAGAAAGAAACTCTGAGTTTATTATGTATGTGCTAATATAAAATAATATAATTTCAAATTTTATTGGATTTAACACAGAGAGACTCATGTTTGTATGTGACTCGTGTTTTTATGTGTAATGATTTACTTTACAAGTATTTATTACAGACTTAAGATTTAAAATGTAATATCCGGATTTTGACCCCTATTGCATTAAAATTGTACATGATGTAAATATTGTTATTTAATCATGGTGAGGAGCTCAAGGCCAAGGCCCCACCATGGATTCAACGTTTTATGTATCGACAATTAAAATCGATGCTGATGATTATCGTGCTAGCCAGACATAGTAAAAATTGAGACATCATGTAAATATGCAATCAATAAAAATACCCACAACTAGCTATGTCGCTGCAACGTTTGAGGCGAGCCCACCTTCAATCGATTTTGGTATATATTTTCTGTGAATATCTTCATTTACTTACATCAGTGTAAGAATTTTTCTTATATGTTGTTTGTTCATACAATTGCTTCTAATTTACACACTTTTATCAGCGATTTCAGAGATAGCAATAGGGCAGGAGAGATTCGAAAGGCTTGTGTTAGTTGATGATTTGTAAAACACTGTGAGATATTTACGATTTCATGAGATTTATTTTATCATGCTTTGTTTGCATTAATAGTGTTCATATGGGGTTTAACCCTGTAGATTTAAATATTTTCATAGACTCGGCCTGTTAATCTTGAGTTCTAGATCTGTAAAGAGAATAAGAGAACAATCATGAGGCTATTATAGGTTTGAGTTCTTTCTATTTTAATAAATAGGTCACACTGAAGAGATCGTTTGCTTAGATTAGTGAATTCTGGCCAGAGTCTGTGATTTAATGATTTTTTAACTTTAAGCATTGTCAATGTAAGGATTTCTTGTGCTTAGTCTGGTAAAAGCTTGGATTCAGTTGCAGATTCAGATAAATTGAGAAATTTACAGTTTGCTAGAATTTGAAGCTATATATTTCTCTTGAGTTAGTGTTTCCTTGTTTATGTTATGTTTTCATTATAATTTTCTTTAATAGGTATTTTCATTTCATCTTAAATCAAGCAATAAAGAGATTTCAATTAGAATAGATCGTGCGATGATTTTAGGATTTAGTAATAGTTTGTGTGGGTTGTTAAGTTCTTTTATTGGTTTAGTAGAAGCATAGGTTTGTTAATGATTTGATTTCCGGGTTTAAAATCTGGGAGTGATTGTGTGGATCTCGTTCTTTTATACTTCATTAACAAGATAATTTTGTTGGAAATCATCTTACACGTAACATATTCAATGAGATAGTGTTATTGTGAGACTTGAGAAGTTTGATAATTTCATTTTGTGTGGATTCGAAAGCACCAATAACAAGCCATTAGATCTGAAATAAATTTCTTTTGATAGTCACTTAGCTTGATTTAGGACTATGTTGTAAGTTAGGTTGACTCGTTGCATGAGTAAGTTGTGATTACTCTAGATATCTTGTGTTAGAAAAGTAAGACTAGTAGCAATCTTGTTTTCTTGAATTAAAAACCAAAGCAGTATTGTTATATCAAAGTTGAAGTCAGTCAAGAGTAGTTTCCTCTTGAAGAGTCTAAAATTGGTTCTGGATTCTTTCATTTGATCTCTGATTACATAGAATAAGTGATTTGAGGGTGAATATTTCTGTGGATTGGATTTTAATATTTTTTTCAACATTTATTGATTAAATGAATAGTGTAGTATGGATTGTGATTCTTTTGGCATTGATAGGAATTAATTAGAGTAAAACTACCATTTTCTGAAATTATCATAGTCCCTTTACTTAAATTGTCTTACCTCACACAAAAAGTGTAGCAACTCGAAGTTTACTTACCTTGGTCGATAATTGAATTAAAGGTAAATTAATTGGTTATATATTTTACCTGGCATAATTCGCTTGCCATTAGACTTGGGCAACTAAAAGAAGAAAACAAGATCGTGTATGGAAACACATGTAAAAAATTACAAGTTGTAGAGTGCCTAATTTGTGAGAATGAAGATGTCATTGAGAATGACTTGGGAGCTATGATGGAAAAGTTACACTAGGTCATATTTGTTCTTAAAAATTTGGATCTGAAAGTTGAACTCTTGGGAAAGCTTATGAAAAGATTATAGGGACATCCAACAAGAAAATCTAAGGCTAAAAACAATGTGAATAACAAGATCTCGCTCCTTAGTAACATCCTGTAAGGAATATCAAGGAATCCATTATTTGTGTACAAGGAAGATTCATGGTGATTAGGAAACCTTAAGTCCATACTCTCAACTTTCAAGTCTCTAATGAATCTAAGGGCATTCTTGGAGATACTACCTATGGCACCTTCACTGAGAGAAGTGTTCATTGGATCCACTTTTCCAACTTAGCCATCCTCCATGATCCAAATAAGATTGGATACTCTTTCATGAACTTTTCCAAAATTTTGAAAATTGCCGAAGGATTTTAGTTTTAAATATGTCCACTAGGCCCTAGAGCTAGTAGATACCAAGAAAAAGGAATATTTGTTATTTGGTGGAATTTGAAATTTTGAACAATATGATAATTTTGATGATGTAAGGGAAAAAAATCAAAATGGGTCTCCCTTGCCTCTACGTTGTTTTTTTTAGAATGTATGTAATCAAGGGATTTATGGTTATCCCTAGATCCCACTCTGTCATGATCACACATATCAGGGGATGGGTAGTAATACAAGGACATCATTTCGCCATAAAAAAATAAGATATGCATATATCCTAATCTAACAAAACTCGTGGTAGTAGTATGCACTATTATTATTAAAGAAAATATCCCAAATCATAATGTCATAATAACCGAAGATAAATAAAAGAGACAAGTACACAAGATATGCATAGGATGGAAGTCTTGTAATCATCCAATCATAACTATAGTAGTAAGTTTACATTGTAGCTCTTTCTCTCACTCTTGCTCTATTAATAAGCTAAAGAGGTACAAATACCAGACTACATCAATTTATGAGTCAAAGGTGCCTGTTGTTGAAGTCTTAGGATTTTTTCAAAAATTTAACTAACTTGTGCAACAATTTAAACTAAGTACTCAGAAGGATGAAGTAAAAGTACAACATTGACAATGCAAGATAAATTCAAAATTAATTTTCATCTCTTTCAACTTTAACACTCCCGAAGGTCCCTATGTTAAAGTTGAAACATACAGTAGCAATGAATAGTAGTAGTAGTAATAAAATAGGCTAATGAACAAGTTGGGAAAAGCTAACAAACAACATCAGTAAAAGATGAACCAATATTGTTTCAAACCTTCCTTATACTCAGATATATTTTCCAAATCAATCCTTATCTTTTGAAGACAAGTCTCCAAGGAACAATGGACATACCTAACAAAGAGAATATAGGTAATTGTACAACAATCTTAGACAAGTACATACCTCTGAGTGTTAACAAACAGTAGTCCAAAAGTGAGGAAGAACCTTCAAACCCTTGCTGCAATAAATTACAGACTTCGAAACAGTCATATATAATTTAAGTAGTAGCACTTATCAAATGTTTAGAAGCATCCTTAAACCATATACTAGAACCAAAAATTGCAGTGTCACCTTCTCAAAGACAACACCACTTTCAACCATAGCAGCAGCAACATAGAAGGCTCAATAAAGGTCAGAGTAGGTACCAACAAGATCACAACAAAGAAAAGAAGGTTAACACAGGTCAAAGATTAAATCCTAATAGCCCAACAAGGTCAAGGCCAAGTCCTAACAGCCCATAGAAGTCACGATTCTGTCCAAACAACTCATAGAGGTCACAACCTAGTCCAAACAAGCCTAAAACAATTGCATCCATTTCTAACAGGCTGAACATACCTTAGGACATCTACGACTCAACCTTAGAGGTCTCCCAATGGTCACATCTTAATCCAAACATCCTGAAAATAGTAACGGATGAGTTTTACAATCCAACAAGGGTTCATGGTTCATATCTAGAATCCCTCAAGGTTCACAAGCCAGATCTCGAAGCCAACAGAGTCACGACCCTATGTGCAACAATACATAAGGTCAAGCAAGGTCACAAATGTCACGACCCAACATAGAATCATCAATACAGTAATAGATCAACCTAGGAAGGTTCAGTAAGTTTCAGTAAGGTTTAGCAGCCTGAGCAAGACTACAACCCAAATCCAGGAAGGTGAACAAGGTCACGACTAATCTATTAAAATATTAAAATAGTTTTTTTCATAAACTCAAGCACTAATTGACTCTATATTCAAGGTTGGGATATGCTTTTGGGATTTTGAGCCTTGAGTTTGATGGTCTCAAAATGAAATATCGTTGAAATTCAAATGTTTCCATGGGTTCTTAACTTCTTTGAGCTCAAAAATGATAATGAATATCTTGACGTGGCTTGAAAAGAGGTGTCACAATAATATGTTGTCCAACAACTAGCCAACTAAATTTGGTGACACTAGTAGCAACCAAATACAACAGAGATATTGAAGTGATCGCCAGTAAGAACGGGGTCTAGCTTCTGCAAAGCATGCAATGGCCATAATAATAGGTTTTTAGTGATCTGGGAGACGTAATTCTTCCGCACCAGGAGACTACCCATTTTTTTGTATAATTATTATAAACCAGAGAAGAAATAATTTAAAGAAGAAACTAACCTGTATGAAGGTTGTAGATAGAAGGAACCTTGAACAAAAGAAGAGATTGTTCGCTAAGGAGTTAGCCACTGTGAAATTCTTTCCACTCAGCCACTGTAAAGACACTATTTGCAATTGAAATCAAGCTTCATGTCGACTCTTGCGACATTATATAGGTACAAAAGTGTCCCCAATTGACTAAATATTTCCACGTTTTTTTCTCAAATATGGACCATTTTGGAGTAATTCATACTCTTGGAGGCTAAAACCCCAAACTCCCACTATTGAAACTTGAAAGTGAAACCTTTGTCTCCACTCCTCCATTATTGCAAATCAATGGACGCAGGACGATTTGGCCAAGGATGGGAAGGTAATGATAACTGGCATAACAAAATAATTACTCCACAAACCCAAATAGAGGACGAACTAAGTCTATTTTACCCAATGATCCATTAATTTGGGGAGAACTACCTTTGCATTAACCTAAAATCCATAAATCGGGGGGCAAAAAACCAAAATCTTTACCCTATCATTCATAAATCAGGGAAAACGATCTGTGTTTCTCTTCCAAATTCAGGTGACTTGAGTGTTCTTCACCTCCATAACCAAAAAAATTCTAGCAAATTCAAGAATTGAGCCATAATCGAGTGGGCTAAATTTCGTTTTCCCCATTTTCTCTGTTTCACGATGGAGGCGATTTGATTTGTGGCATTTATGGGGTTTAATAAACAATGCGCTAATATATTAAATTAAAAAAAAAACATTTTCATATTAAAAATTCGCCCAACCTTTTTTGGCAACCCCTTAAAATTCGCCCATGGGATAAAATCCGTCCTTAAAATCATCCCTTCCAAGGACCATCATTGACACTGTTGGAGCCATCACAGGAGCTACTCTAGCTATTTAGATGTTTTACTTTGTGAAAACCACAAATGCAATTAGACTACCATTATATTATTACTAGTTTTGGAAGATTAATAGTTATTTACTTTAAGGATTGACCATCCGTTCCATAGTTACTATTTTTTTATAAAAATATTATATTTAAAAAATAAATAAAAATTGTTGATATTTGTATAAATATAAAAGGGGGTTGTGATTTTACCATTCAATGTTTTAATATAAAAAATTGAAATCATATTGTTCAAAAAACTTTCAAATACTTCAAAATGCCCAAAAAAGTGCTACGCCAATTTCCCTTATTCAAATTTATAGTTATAGTCTTCACTACTTGGCTTGTGTAAATCATCACAAATCAAATGACTTGTAAAATGTTCTAAAGAGGAGAGAAAACTGTAATCATACCCGCAATGGGTATTCTTCTCCTAGTGTATTATTGATGCTAAAGAAAAAGGACACTACTTTCCAATTTGCCTAGTATGTTGCTCCAATATATATTCCTCCATTGTTTCTACTTGATATTGACAAGGGGAACCCAGTAATGCATATAAATATATAGAGTTTCTTGATTCTTCAAACTTGGGCCTTTGTACCTATTCCAAGTGTAATACTTTAACCCATAGTGCCTCATTTTTTGTTAATTTCTCCTCAAGTTTTTCCTAATTACATTCTTCTCCTACTTCCATCAAGGCCTATTTACCTATATGTTTATGTACTCGATCTTTCCTAATTACCAATTATCTTATTTCTCCCTTGAGGTCTCTTGCATAGTTCAATTCGCAGTCCTTTCTCCATTTCTCCCACCTCCTCATAGCCAAAGAAACACCTTCTTAAGTTTCATTATTGTGGTGCTCACATCTACGAATGGACCTTTTCATATTTGAATGTTCACAGAGAGCACATCAATTTGAGTGACCATGNACTTCCATCAAGGCCTATTTACCTATATGTTTATGTACTCGATCTTTCCTAATTACCAATTATCTTATTTCTCCCTTGAGGTCTCTTGCATAGTTCAATTCCTAGTCCTTTCTCCATTTCTCCCATCTCCTCATAGCCAAAGAAACACCTTCTTAAGTTTCATTATTGTGGTGCTCACATCTGCGAATGGACCTTTTCATATTTGAATGTTCACAGAGAGCACATCAATTTGAGTGGCCATGTGAATTTGTCATCGTTTCCCCAAAATCCTTGCTAGTTTAACCCTCTAGCAAATTTCCTAAACACCCACAATTTTCATGATGACATGTACATTGAAGAGGCCACCCTATATAACCATGAATACTTCTACCATGCATTGCGATGATCATTAGCGAATCTCGTATTCCAAGGAAATTACAACGATTAATCTTGGAGCGCCCTACATGGATTCAAATCCTTGCAATGTTAGTCTTTCAAGATCAAAGGATTTCCTAAGGAATTTGACGTGTCAATGTGACTGTCTCGTCGAGGAGACATAATAGATAGTGGCCTAGGTGCTATCACAATTTGAGTGTTGGAGAATGGACTAGGAGAATAGTCACTCCATAGATTTGAAATCGACTTAGTAGCAGATTATCTCCATGAAATCCCAATTGACAAAGCTCAAATCCAAAATAGCTATGTTGGAAGTGGAGGAAGAATGTAGCAAAGACAATTGATTGAGCAATAGGGAACATGGCTTTGTGGAATTCTAACATTAATATTCATAGTGATGTCGATCCCCTACTTATCTTCATTACTGCCCTTCAACATCATGTTTATCCTTATGTGCCTTACATTATGTAGCCAATGTTGCAAAATTGCAGTTAATGGTGCTGAATAAAAGCACACATCTATTAAAAATGGAAGCAAACATGTAACATTTAATCAATGAAAAATAAAAAATGGAAGCAAACACGTAACATTTAATCAATCAAAAATCACAAATGATGAGACGATTTACACAAACACTTTATTAATTTTAAGTTCAATGTTTCCAAGATTACATACGTTTAAATTATTATGCCTTCAATCTAAGCTTTATTTCAAGTTGTTTTATTTTAATTTTATATGCATATTGTCTTTTTGTGTA
>LPNX010575973.1:494245-558836 GCA_001517045.1 Pseudotsuga menziesii | reverse complement strand
TATATATATATATATATATATATATGAATGATTGATTGTAAGTTAGATTCTTAAATTGTATCATGCAAAAATTTAGCAAGCATTGATGTGGTCATGGACACTAAAAAAGAGAAATCACCCATGTCATAAAATATAGAGTGTCTGCAAATTGTTCATGTCTGTTTGCACAAAGTTTGACTTAAAACTAATGCTAGTGTTAGAGAAAACTCAAATCAGACTTCAAAGACCTTGAAAATGGCCTCTATCAGACTCTTCGAACCCTGCAAATGACAGTTATAAAAGAGGAGCCAAGTTAGCTGATCATATCCCCGTAAGTACCAACAGTTCACAATCATTATATAACATACTATGAAAACAGAAACCTTGAAAGCGTTATATAACATACTATGAAAACAGAAACCAAAAGGAGGGAAAAGTTGATCTACAAAACCCATCGAGACCTGAACACACATCATTGTTGGGTTGCCACCTGCACACTAGTATCCATACGTAAGGCTGGCTCACATGCTCACTAGAGACTAAACCAATGGGCATTGTTGGGCTTTCCGCCCTTTCCAGGGACAAGCTGGGTGATGAATTGGTGAACCTTTCTTTGTACTCAACAACGGAACCCATCGTTTTTCCTTGCCCTCTAAAGGCAAGTAGGGAAAAACCTGTAACTCAAAAAAAATCATTCACGGCACTGAAATAGTTTTGTCCGACCAGTAGGACAAAACTCATATAAAGCGAGACAACTTTTCATGGATTGCTTTGATAGCAGTGAAGAGACCTAAAAGATTCTACAGCATTGACAAACTCTGTAAATTCTGAAAGTAACCATTAGTTCCAAGCACTATCACCATCGACCTCCTCCCTGGATGATGGCAGTGTGAAATCCCCTCGAAAATAAATTTCAAACCATAAGCTCGCAATGGAAGGAATGCAAATACTGGCTTTTCAAGATAGTACAAACTCTCCACTACAGTCCTAACATAGTGTGAAGGCCATAGCGATTTTTGTGCTTCGTATGCCAGGCTGCATAGTACCGACATTCAACTTCCAACTCGCCACAAGCCAAGTAGCGCTTTCCTTACCATGTGAAATCTTTACCAGGCCATTACCAATGTCCTCTTCGCATTACCATCAAAGAATTCGTCAGACTATCCATAACCATGATACAGCAAAGACGGTGAAGAAATAATAATAATGATGGATAAATATCTGCAAATTTTGAAGCCCGTGACCTCATTCCTGTTCCTTCCACGAGTGAGCCTTTGAAAGGAATGAACTATGCATGTATTCCAAACAGGACCCTCTAAATTCTCATTTCCAGTGGCTAGCTCTCTGCTAAACAATTCAAGATTGCATAGAGGAGGTACGAGGGTTGGCAAAATGAAGCCAGGTTCCCCCTCAGTGATGTCGAATTTCATATGAAAATCATTTCAATGAATTTCTGGTGCATCAGTCACCCAAAATACTGATTTAAATCCATTCCCCTTCTGTCCAATATAGCCAGCATTGGAACCTTTTTTGGTTGAATTACTGACATCACAAAGATCTCTAATGTTTTTGGCGATAAAGCCCAATTCATTACTCAAGACCGAACCACCAGTGCTTTGTAGGATAAGTGCCATAGTTGGTTCCACATGAGCAGGATAAGAATTATCATCTGCATTTGAATTTTGGACCAATTCAAGGAGGAAATGAGAATCTTGGAATATAGCTCTTGTGAAAGTCACTGTAATGCACGACTCAGACGAGCATGCTGTTTTTTCAGAAGTGATTCATTACACGCAAGCTCCAAATCTAGCCCAAATTCATCACGTCCAATAGCTTCAATAATTATTCTCCCATTTTCATCCTGAATTATTTTGTCCAAATTTTGAATTAACCCATCAATTGCAAGACCTTCTCTTCTAGGCATGTGATTATCACAATCCTTGAACATTGCCCGTGAACCATTTTATCATTAAAATGTTGTGACTGCAATCCATCAAGCGTCTCTTCTTTTGTCTTAGTGGTATCTGAATCTGAGAAATGGATACCTTCCAACTGATGTGTTCCATATTTGTTTCTGTATCAAATTGTCCATTGTTCTGCACAGTACTCTTTGGTGCATGGCATTCTTTGGACAAGCTAGAATGTTCTGCATCAAGTGAGAAAAACTGATTATCCTTTATCCAATCAATATTACCAATGGAAAGGCCAATTTCATGCAACATAACACGTTCATCAAAGGCAACACATTCCTGCAAAAGTACTTCAGATGCATCTGCTCCTGAATTACTCAATCCCAACAAAAAGATATTTGCAGCAAACAAGGCAGTCAAATATAAATCTGGCAGCAACCCTAATAACCTGAGTGGTTCATTCAACATTTTGAGATCCTCCATTATAATTATGTACAATAAGTGGTTTTCCTAAAACTGATGCATACAGAGAAACACCATGAACATCCATTTCCCTCTGCTGAGATGACTTACAGTTAATAAATTTTTGTCTTACCCAAGGGCAAAAAAGTTGTATAATAAAGAGAGTCTATACAATTCTTTACCGATATATATATATGATGAGTCTATAAATTCTTTACAAGCATGTGATTTCATAATTGCTACAGGAGAGTGATGAGTGCCTCCAAAAAGAGAGACAATAGAAACAAGCTGTGTTTCCGTTTGCTTTGTACTATGTAGAGCCCTTCACTGCAGCTGCCAAGAAGTCTTCCATTGTTGCCAAACCATTAATGCGAACCATTTTTCCACTCCTTAACACAAGACAAAGCAAATCATTACTGTTCCCTTCTTTGTCCAGCCAGTCAAAATTGGACCAAGCGTAGGAGCAAAAGCATGTTCCCAGTGTGACCACTCGTCCAGATCTGATAGCACAGGTGCTTTTAGAATGCACTTCAAAGCATCTGCACTAGTCATGTGACCAAATGCTCCAGCTATTTGTACAGGCTCAGATGTCCACTTTTCAGTAATAGCTGAACTCAGACTTGATTGATCACTTAAGCTGCTCCTTGCCAGTAATGTGGCTGAATACCTTGGCTTCTTTTGTTCAGATTTTTTTTTAAATTTCCTAATATAATTCAAGATTTCCTCAAAAGAATAACTATCTGATAGCTCAAATCTGATTGGAGGAAACTGTTTATGCAAAATAACATTGACTTCTTCTCTAGTGATAAAAGTTCGCCAAGGTCCCATGTAGCTTGTGATAAAAGTTCTAACAGTTGATTCTTTGCAATAGAAGCTGTTAATGGTAAGTTTTCCTGTTTATGCACAACCAGTGTTTTAATTATTTTGTCAGGAAACTGAAAAATGTGACTTCTAAGAAAATCCAGGAAGTCTCCAAAACCTAAGAATGTAAAATCTTTAATTGAAAATGGCTTCATAAGCCATTTTTCACAGTCGCAAATCCTTCTAAGTGCCATCACCCATTCCTTCATTGCTAATTCTCCAGCTTCGATGTTCTCAATAAAATCATGTTTGAAAAAACTTTCAACATGTTGAAGAACTCCATCAATGCTTAAACCATTTTCAGAGACTGAAGCATCACTTAACAATCACATCATACCAAGAGCAGGAAAAATATGTTAAATCTTCATTTCCCTTTCATGGACAAAGAGACTTGTACCCATCATCAAGCTCTGTGATAAATATATCAGCTGCAAAATATACATTCACTGAGATGACCCTTAGAATGCTCCTAGGTGCTGGATTTAATCAAACGGTCTGGGTGCATGGCCTTGAAATTCAAAGTCTGCAAACAAAATCAATTGAAGGTAAACAACTGCATGGTTGCAAATCCTGCAAATAGATATCCTAAGGTTGACTAATTCCAGGGCTTCTGTATAGCTGTAAGATGGGTGCCATAACACATTTACCTTTGGAACTTTGGAGGCTCTGTATGGTGCTGTCTATTGTTAATTCTGTCAACAACCAACCGAGAACAATGCCCTTCTGATTTGTACTTCAGCTGCAACAGATTGAAATGAAGGGCATTGTAATGAACAGTTAGTGAACAGTCTCAAATATATGAACACTGCATCCCTCCAAAATGTTTGTTGAATTGACTGAATGCATCATCATCTCACCTGAAAACGCTCAGAAAAAGTCTCTAGAACTTTCAAACTACCACCCAATTGCTGCTACAAGATGTCATAGGTGGTGTAATGTGCTTGACAGGGCTAGTGAATGTTTTATTGGCTGCATCAAGTCTGATGTTGCAAATTTCAAGCCTAAAACATGGGGAAGAACACTACCTTTAATGCAGTAACTAGTAGTCTGTTGGTTGCTATTAGTGAGATCATCCAAAACAGAACCCTCGCTCTCTTCCCTTTTCCTTCCAATTTCAGCTGAAGCTCTTCTTTGCATTTAAGAGTGCTGTTGGAGATCACACAAATTTGAGTTACTGGGTTAGAAGAGAACCATGCTGTTGGGGTCAAATATACTGGCAAGTTGAAAAATGCCACAATTATTTTTTTCTAAGCTTCTCTACTTCTCCTCAGCGTTGTGTTTGACTGAATTGTACAGAAGCTACAATATTTTAATTGAAAGGAAGTATTTGTCACTTGCACAATGATTTATCCTCCAACTTCTCTACCCTGGAAGCCTATGAGTGTTTTTACATTAGGACCAGAAGCCCTCAAGTCTGTTCAAATTATGTTAGTCCTTTATACTGCACAGAAGGATGATATTTTAACTCAAATTTCTTGAGGAGATTTTGATCAAATTCAGCATTACAGAGGTTGTTATGTCTTTTCTAAATTGGAAAGGACCGCGATTTACGTTTGGCATGTCTATCGATAATCACTCAATAAGATGACCTATCCTCTTAAATGAAGGAAAACTTTGGTCAAGTTACCTTGGTTCTCGACCTTGAGATTCTTTAAACGAATAATTAACATTGATCAATACCTCTTCACTTCTCAATTGAGAGGTTATATACCTTGGACAAAGCCAAAGGAGTACCTTAGACTCACCAACCTTGACAGGTTGGTTTTGGAGTGATAAAAAGGCCTTTTTAGGAATCCTTCCTATTGAAGTTGGGACTTCAATTACCCATTAATTGGTGGAAGAGCCTAGAATTGGAATAAGGCCAAGGCCTTGAACAATTTTAGGTCAATCAATGCTTATAGGTGTTTATGTCGCAAACTTTTGTTTGATGTTGATTGGAATTGACTTTGGAGACTTGGTCCTAAGTAGTGTACTTAGCTCTTCACAGTTCACAATGTCGAGAAACCTTTAGTGGAGCCCAAAAAATGCCTTCTTTGCTTTGCCCCCTATCTCGGCCATAGACTAGTCCATCATGGAATCCCTCAACCTTGTGCCTGGTTACAAGCAATGCAAAATCCTCAAGCAACTTTTACAGTTATCGACCTTCACTCAATAAGGTCATCACCTACCCTCTTAAATGAAGGAAAATTGTGGCCAAGTTGCCTTGGTTCTCGACCTTAAGATTCTTTAAACGGGTAATTAACATGGTTCAATAACTCTTCACTTCTCAATTGAGAGGCTATATACCTTGGCCAAAGCCAAAGGAGTACCTTAGACTCACCAACCTTGACAGGTTGGTTTTGGAGTGATAAAATGGCCTTTTTAGGAATCCTTCCTATTGAAGTTGGGACTTCAATTACCCATTAATTGGTGGAAGAACCTAGAATTGGAATAAGGCCAAGGCTTTGAAGAAATATAGGTCACTCAATGCTTATAGGTGTTTATGTTGCAAACCTTTGTTGGATGTTGATTTGTATTAATTTTGGAGACTGGGTCCCAAGCAGTGTATGTAAGTTTTTCTCAATTTCAGTTTCAGCCACCGGTTTAAATGGCAAAAATATCTCAGTTTAATGCCCAACCCAGAAATGCATGAGGCTGAAAATAACATAAATTTTCAAACTGAAATAAACACTGATGTAACTCAACTTTTAATGACAGAAAATGAATTAATTGCACACAATAAAATTTTCAGACAGTAAATTTTTGGCAACATGCCCAGGAAAAACCCACAAGGGGCATGTTGCCAAAAAATCTATGTTATTTCCAGCCTTGGGCTTTTCATGGGCATGAGGAAAAACCCAAGGCAGGAAATAACATAAATTTTCTTTGTCTCTTCCTTTTGTATCTTTAATCCCTTGAGTTGATTTCTCAAGGTCATTCTTCTGTTGATGTTCATTCCTTCAAATAAATTGGACAGTGCATCGAACATTTCCTTTGGAGTCTTCTTCAAAGATAATTGAGAGATAAAATGATCCTTGATGGAATCAGCTATGATCCTCTTGGCCTTAACCATATCCTTCTTGTGCTTTGTTTTTGGTTCATCTCCTTGTGGTTCTTCGACTTCCTCTTTGATGTAGCCTTCTAGGTCATGGTATCCTTCTTGTGCTTTGTTTTTGGTTCATCTCCTTGTGGTTCTTCGACTTCCTCTTTGATGTAGCCTTCTAGGTCATGGTCTTCAAGGATGAGCACGACTTTATACTTCCATGATCTGAAATTCAAGCTTTTCATCAAGCTTGGTATTGTTTGTCATCTTTAATGAATGAGAACCTGAAATGGAAATATAAGATGTAGAACTTAGCAATAAGAAGACTGCTTCTAGAACCTGCTTCAGACATACTTAGGGTTTGATAGGAAAACCCTAATTCTTCAATTGTGGTCACTTACAAATATGATTGAAGGAAAAGATGCACCTCCTCAAGGCGAGTTGACTAGTGTCCTCCTTTTCTTGAATCTATGGACAGAACTGCAAAATAGTTAATGCCCTAATTTTCTCGACAGTAGTGGTAGGTCAAAAATTGAAAATCCACAGAACTGAAAACTGTTCGACAAAAAGACGCATCCAATTAGGGCAAGTTAGTTGATCCTCCTTTTTCAACTGATCTGTGGAGGCAATTCCCTGAAATAGTAACCCCTAGCTTGTTGGGTTGCTAGATAAGTTGTTGCACAATGACTTCTTTTAGGTTGGCTCTGACACCATGTTAGATTTTTAATAGTTTTAGGCCAAAAACAAAAGATTCACTAAAAGAATGGCAAGCACAATTAACTAGTGTCCTCCTTTTCTCAAATTTGTGGACATAACTACAAAATACTTGATGCCCTAATTTACTCACTAGTGGTAGGTCGAAAATTGAAAATACACAAAACTGAAAATTGTTCGACAAAAAGATGCGCCCTCATAGGGCGAGTTAGTTGATCCTCCTTTTTCAAAAGATCTGTGGAGGGAATTCCACGAAATAATAAACCCTAACTTGTTGAACTATTGGATAAGCTGATGCACAATTACTTCTTTTAGGTTGGCTCTGACACGATATTAGAATTTTAAAAGTTTCATGACAAAAACAAAAGATCACTAAAAGAATGGCAAGCACAGTAGCGCAAAGATTTATCCTGGGAAACCCTCGTGGGGGAGAAAACCCAGCAAAACTTCCTTGATATAGAATTCAACCAAGTACAATGTAAGACCCCAAGAATAATACTATTTGCTTCTTCTCTCTAAGATGGACTACTTCCTCTCTCTCTAGCGACCTTACTTGAGTGTTGAGTGTGACCAAGTGAGGGAGGCGCCTCACCTATTTATACTCATCGAGTGACCTAATGACCCAACATAGTCAACTTGTCTCTCCAACCAGGGAGGACTTGCCTATGGAGACTCAAAACAACATTTATAAAATACTTTTGTGGTACGATTGACCTGACTTGCAACGAAGGTTTTACCTCAAGACTTTTACATGACCAAGTACATCAATGACATCTCTGAAAGGATGAATAACATCTATGAAAGGAGGAATAACAATAATACAATAAAAGTAAAATATAATATCTTCAGAAGTTACTTTTCTTCAACATTTTGGTTGTAAACTGGATTGGTGTGTGAGTAACAAGTTCTCTGTACCAATCACATCCATCACAAATTTGATGATATCAAGAAAACTGGTTATATCTACATTATGCCAAAGAACATGTGGAAAATTTTCATTTGCATAACATACCGTAGGACTCGGATTTCATGATATGTTTACAGAATTAGCTCTCCATACAATCAGCTGGTGAAGAAAATATGTTGTATAGTTGTTGCCTCTACAATAGGGAATACATCAGCAGTTTCCTTTACCTTTGGCTAATCTGAATTTATTCTGTAATAAATCTGCTACAGATCAAATACGTCAATTTTTTAGGTGATCTATATCATCGAGTGTACCCATTCCAAATTTAAATCACCAAAGCACAAGTTTTTTAATGATTTAGAACCTTTGGGATAGATGCATACATAACCCAATAAGCTTCCTTGGTTATCATCTCAAGACTTAATGTCAAGCTCAAATCTTGAAGAAATATCAGGCAGCCCATTTTAAAAATTGGTTCATACATGTTTGTGGAGTGAGAGCAATGTACTAGGGGGCACATCGTAGTGGACGACGTTAAGAAATAATGCATTAACTCCCCATCCTCCCTCGATGTTTGCATGATCACCCATCCATATTTGTCAGTTTGTCAGTCCAAGTGGACAAAGGGGCCACTGATGGCACAGCGCTGCGGATGGGTCAATCGAGGCAAACAACATGAGGACTCGAAGGACTTCGTTGGTGCAATCAGCTATTTGATAACATTTACTTTAAGAATATGGTAGCAGACAACGGGATTTTGTTCTCAACCCAAGTTCTATTTAGTGGATATAGCGAAACAAGGGAAATAGTAATGAGATTAACAAGCTCTTAAAAGCCCTTTTTTGTGAATTTGGCAGCCGCCATCATAAAGCCAAGAATCTTGGGAGTCAACGCTATAGCAGCAACAAAGTAAGTCACAAAGATTGTACTGCATATAACTACCATTAAATTTGCGTTGCATTTTATCGTATCACCCAAAATAGTTGTATATATTAATACACTCACCACAAATCTAATAAACTCTCATGATGAACGTGGCATAGCTGGATTTCTAGATTTGGCCATGGCAATATACGGAAATGCAACTAGTTGATCTAAAATATTCTTCGTTGATCTAGCGTTTTGGAAACAATATTATCTACTAGTTCATTCTAATTTATTGGTGCTTTTTGGTAACAATATTATCTAGCTGATTTTAATACATTGGTGAATCTTAGCAATTGTTTTACTTTGTAATTACACCCCACTCCCACTCTCAACTACTACAACCTAAGCCATCCTAGCAAATCACACCTCCACCCACCCCGAGACCACCACCCCTACCACCCTCACCTCGATATTGCCCTTACTACCCCCACCCTGATACCGCCATCCCCACTCTAACACCACCCACCACCCCTACCACCCTTCCTTACTGCCCCCACCCCAAGACCACCCCCACTCTCCCACCTCGTTCCCCCACTCTCCCCACCCCAATACCACCTTCGCTTCCATCCCTTTCCCCTCCCCCGAATACCACCTCCCCTCCTGCCTCCACTACACAAGCCCCCCACCTCTCCAATTTGAGAGAGGTTTTTTCACCTCCCTCTATTGCACTGTCCTCAAATGGAGACGTTCCCAAGAAACCCATTCCCACTACAATGGCATGGACCAACCACTATGACATGCATCCCTATTAATGGGAGATGTTAAGGAAAGCCACTCCCCAAATGCAAAGGGAATGACCTCCTCGAGTCGTGGCGTTCTTCAACACCCACAGACCCCATCTACATTGTTTCTAATCTATTCTTCTTATTTTATACTGCCCAACTTCGTCGTTCGTTCCATTTACTTTGCATGTGGGATCTTAATTGTCTTCCCTCCACAATATTGAATTGAAGTTTGCTTACAACAAGGACAACCATTACCTAATGGATGAAGTTCATTTACGGCAAGGACAGCCATTACCCGATGGATGGAAATGGATGGCCTCAGATTAGTCATTGCTTGTGTCAAGTCGTGGAAACCCATCGCCATCCACCTGCCCGTGGGCCCTCCCTTATACCTTCTATATGCAAGCTATCCGCATATCTTCTTAATGCATGAAGAGAAGAGGCTTCCTTTGCATGCAAGTCGTGTACCTGGAATGAAAGGTTATTGGTGAAACAGAAACGTCGACTACAACATGCATAGACATCAAGTTTACCAAGTTATTTGCAGGCCACTTTGGTATTTGCTCTCTGTGTCATACATTTTTTTGCAATTGGATTATACAATGCTCCAACTATAGGTTGTTTTTTTTTTACTAGAACGGATATGGATCTTTAATATTAACTTCTAGCTAAACGGATGCCAACAGCCTTACAAACTATATTTTTGATCCAGCTGTTACATTATGTCCAGTGATTCAGGGGCATAGTCATGCTAACAGTTCCCTTTACAAAATTTCTGGACTTTGCTAAACAAAGACAGGAAATTCCATAATAATGCATACAATTTATAGAAAGGCAGTCTTGCTTGGGAAAAACTGATCCAAAAGGAGAGAATTTGACTGCGTTTGGCGGTGGGCATGCCTCAGGGATCTATCTTCGGAGTCTTGTCGTGTTCCTTGAGCAGTTCCTCCACCTTCTTCTCTAAATCTGCCATTCGATTCCCTATCCCTCCTGTGATGTTGGCAATGTCCTTCATGTTTGTCATGTTGTCATCGAAGATCTCCTCGCGGATTTCTTTGAGCTCCTGGGTCATGGATTCCCATCGGCTTGTTCCAGTTTTTTGCATCCTTGTCTGCTTGGCCTCCAACCGGATTAATGCTTCCTTCACCTCATCCAGATCATGCTGGATCAAATTCAGTCTTATCTCGATTTGCATGGAGGATGAGCTTGCTTCCATCTTGAACGCCTCGACCGTCCTTCAGCCTTGAACCTTGTACAATGAGAAACCTCTAAGAGAGTCCGGGCACGTCCTTCTCGACCTACAGGATATTCAGTGAGCACAAGGCGGAATTGAGCTTCCTGATATAGGCTCGATCCTACCTTCTCCTCCATCCGCTGATCAGATTCTCGTTGATTTCGTCAAAGTGCTTGCACTGGGAACTTATCTCCATGGAGGACGGAGATTGGTGCCTATTTCCCACGTTGGCAGAGCCGGTACTGGGAAAGCAGGAGCCATGTGACTATCCTGAAGGCTCTGTCCGATTTCTGTCTGAAGACTCTGTCCAATTTTTGTCTTGTCCCTAAGATCGTCCTTTCCCGATTGCCTCATTCCTGCACGCCTGCTCTTTGGGGTCCTTCCTATCTTTATTCGGGCAGCTAACCGACGAATTTCTTTTGTCCCGTTTTCCCCTAACGCTAAGGGATTGGCTCATGCTTCTCGGTCCCATTGACGAGGATAACTCCCTTGCTCAGGGAGGCCCTTGTATTGGCTTCATGATCCGCCTTCTGATTGAGGTTTCTGAGGACATGATAGCATTTAATTTCATCAAAGTCTTTCAACTGGGTTATAACCTTCCGGTAGTAGTGAGCCAGACCCATGTTTTTAGGGGCCTTATTCAGATTGAGAGTTTGGATAATGATTCTAGAATCCCCTATGACAACCAAATTCCTGATAGAAAGCCTTCTGGCCTGAGCCAACCCTTGCCAGATGGCCAAAATTTCGGCTATGTTGTTGGTGTTCTGGCCCAGCCCCCATGCAAAGTTGAGAACAATTTTCCCTGAGCTGTCCAACAAGACCCCTCCACTTCTCGCAGGCCCAGGATTCCCTTTCGAGGCCCCATCCACATGCAGGATATGCTTCTCCAAAGAAGATCTCCACTTTATGAACTCTTGCTCTTCCAGCCTTATTTCCCAAGGGGAGTATTGTTTGGAAGTTTTCTTGGTTCTGGCAAGTAGGGAGGAGTCTAGATTATGGAACCAACTGTATTCTTCTTTGTCAGGGGTTACCTCATTGGTGATATTAGTGTTTGAAGCTACCATCTCTCCCAGAAGCACCTTCACTTTGAGAGCAACTTGGGATGGAGTCCCCGCAATATCCCTGAATATCCTGTTATTACGTTCCAGCCACAATTTCCAGCAGAGGATTTTTGGCACCCACATCCAGCACTGCTTTAGTAACTTCAACTTGGAGAAGGAGAAGGAGGCTATCTCAGGCCAGGAGGCAAACAAGGAGGTGACAGTTGGGGGGAGGGGCAAGTTCAGCTGATCAAGAATGACATTCCAGAGATCCAAAGCAAATGTGCACTGAAGGAAAATGTGATCAGAGGTTTCCTCATGGCCGGCATAGAGAGGGCATCATGAGGGCCCATTCCAGCCTCTTTTTTTTAAATTGTCCCAAGTAAGGATACTATCGTGCAGAAGAGACCAGCAGAAGAGATCAATTTTAGGAAGAGAAGGATGACTCCAAAGGTTTCTCCAAACTGTGGGATCAGGGGCTGCCCAAGGGATAGCCAGCAGGGCTGCATAGCCAGCAGCAGCTGAGTAAAGGCCAGTTGATGAGCCCCAGCCTCTTTTGTCCTTCTTCTTGGCCGAGAAGGGGGTGGACCCTTGAAGAGCCTCCAATAGGGAGCGAGCTTCAATTTCTAAGATTTGCGGGAAGTCCCCAAGGTCCCACTTATGCCAAGAGTCATCGTGGTTCCAAGCAGAAAGGTCCCAAAGGGTGACTTTGCCTTTGGAATGAAGCCAAATTTTGATGTTATCCATCCCCTCCAAGAGCTTTAGGGGGGCCTGCCCTAAAATAGAGTCCTCCCAGAACTTGATTTTTTTGCCATTCCCCGAGATCCAAGTGAGTCTGGAGGAAATCAGATCAAGGGCTTTTAGGCAGAGAGAGAGAATGGGGTAGCCTTTTCTAGTCCGGGGGGGGCGATCAAGGCACCTTTCTTTGTGGCCACAGAAGTATTTAGTCCTGAGGGCTTTGGAGATCCAAGTGGTTTTGCCTCTTATCATTTTCCAAAGGATCTTGCCTCCCATGGCCAGATTTTGAGTGGCCACATCTCTAATTTGCAGCCCGCCTTCCCTCTTAGGGGCTTTGACCTTATCCCAGCTGATTAAGTGCATTTTTCTTCCTTCATTTCTTCCCCCTTCCCAGAGGAATTTTCTCAAGAGGCTATCAATGTCTTTCACAATTCCTTTCGGGGCTAGCAGGATAGACGCCTGGTAGACAGGCAATGAGGTAAGAACAGAGTTTATAAGGACTAGCTTCCCTGCTTTGTTTAGCCAGGTTGCTCCCCAGGCCATGATCCTGGCCTTAAGCTTGTCCAACAGCGGCATCCAAAGGTTACTTCTGGGAACTGCCCTAACTAGCGGGATTCCTAGATATTTAATGGGCTCCCATATGGTGGTTCCTTCCATTTCCAGCGCCCTGGATATGTCAATCATCTCTCTAGGTGGACAGTTCCAGCCATAAATTTTGCTTTTCCTCTGACTAATTTCGCTGCCTGAAATTTCAGTGTAGGCATCCAGCTCTTTCTTGAAGGTTTTTGCAGTGGAAAGATTGGCCTGGCCCAGGAGGAGGGTGTCATCGGCAAATTAAGCATGGTTAATTCTCTTAACTCTCGTAGAGATTGAGAGACCGATCAGAGAACGCTGCTGGAGGCTCTTATCTAGCTGGAAACTTAGCACCGACGCTTAGATGGCGTAGAGCAGGGGTGACAGAGGACAGCCCTGCCTGAGGCCCCTAGAGGCTTGGAAGAGGTCAACCGGTCTCCCATTAACCAAGGGGGCGATCCACGGCCCCGAAATACAGGCTCTAACCCAGCAAACCAACTGGGGGGGGCGATCCACGGCCCCGAAATACAGGCTCTAACCCAGCAAATCAACTGGGGGTGAAACCCCATCTTGATCATCATTGCATAAAGGAAATTCAGCCGGACTCTATCAAAGGCATTGGCAAGATCTAGTTTGACAATCATACCTTTCTCCTTCCTTTGGCAGCTTGAATGGATTGCCTCTTGCACAAGGATAATATTGTCCTGAATTTGTCTTCCCTGGATGAAGCCCCCCTGGTTCTCCGGAATGATCCTGGGGAGGACTTTTTTTATTCTGTTTGCTATAACCTTGGTGATGATTTTATATCCGGTATTGCAGAGCGATATAGGACGGAATCTGGAGAAGTTTTGGGCACCTTTCTCTTTGGGAATTTGTTGGAGCAGGGTCTCGCAGCTACAGGAAAAGCTGCTACATCGGGACAGGGAAGTCAAAGAAGAACAATACCTAAGCGATCGAGAAGAGAGAGCTCAACCACTGCACTTAAGGCAGCGGCGAAGACAGGAGGGCTCAGCTACCCTCATAGAGGAAAAGGAGCAACGGGCCGAGGCATTGAAGACAAAGGACAGAAGCAGAGCGACCAAGGAAGCGGCGCCCATACCCACGATCAGCGCCGAGAAGCGTGGAAGACTGCAAAAAGCTGTGGTGTGACGGAAAGCGGCAGCTCAAGTACAGATAGGCCGACTTTCACAGTTAGGGTTTTTGGGGTTACTGTTGGGACAGGCCCACAGTGTTGTAATGGCGACATCGGGCCGCCTATATAAGGATGTATTTTGTATTGTAAAAGGTTAGACAATTGGGTAGCTGTTTAGACAGTTAGACAGTTAGCCTTCTGAGTCATTTAGCTAGCTAAGTGTCTCTAGTGTCTCAGTACTGTAAGAATCGAGCTCTGGTTCTGTTATTCCATCTGTATTATCTGACTGTAACCAGTAGCCAACTCCTTGAGCATGTATGTAACAATCCACAGGGATTGAACAATCCGCAGGGATTGACAGAGAGAGAGAGAGAGAGAAGAAGAGTATATTGTAGAGAAGGCAATATAAGAGAAGAGATCTAAGAGAGAAGGGCTCCTGGCAGTGTGCACGGAGTTTCGCAGAAGATCTCAAGCTGCATATCAAGTTGCAGCGGAACTGTGTTTACTCTCTCAAGATATAATATAAAAACCAGTTCCCGTCGACGTAGCTTCCCCCCTAGAGGTGAACCACGTAAAATCAGTGTGTTGTGCGACTATTCATGTGACTGTGCTTTATTTATTTGTTATCTGTTATTCATTACATGAACTTTACTACCAGTTAATGAATGAGTAAATGTATGCCATCTTTAGTTACAGTAGCGCGGAAGATTGACTATGAGTTGAATCTGTTAAGTTTTTTGTATACGAGTTCTCAGTACTTGATGCACAATAGTTGCAGTTACAGTGTTAAGTGATTTCTGCATATTAGTTCAGCAAGTTGAGCATAGTTGATGTTAAGTATATTAGACTGTAGGAGTCTAAGTGAGGCTGTTTAGCTTAACTATTACACTAAGAGAGGAAACCGTCGAACCGTGAGAGTCATATTGAAGCCTTACCGTAAAGGATATCACAGTATAGAAAGGCGATATCGCACTGTCGGAGGAACCGCGGTGTGAGATATCGCAGGTTAAGACCCGAGCAGGGGAGATAGTTTGCGCATCGCGCTAGCATCGGCGATGCGATAAGAGATTGCTCCCTCCCAGGACCAGCGAGTAAGAAAGGTCACCATCGCAGAGAGAACCCGCTGACTAAGAAGAGTCGCGCGACCACCAGGATGCTACAAAACCTGACTGAGGACACTTGAGTCCTCAGCCAACCCATCCAAGATCACTTCGAGTGAGACTTCAGACCGTTCTGCGGTCTGTCGCCGAAAGGGCCAGTGAGCTAGGGGTTTTGTTGGTACATTAAAGGAAACCCGGATCTGCCCAGAGAGACCCACAGAATTAAAGCTAGAAAGGAGGAGTTGGTGCTCCCTCCTATTTTCCTACAGTTCTGGGATTTTCTCACCATTTTAACTAGATCTTTTTGGATGATATCCCTGCAAGCTATGTAGAATCTGGCCGTGAATCCGTCAGGCCCAGGGGCTTTATCAGGATTCATCCCATGGAGAGTTTTGTTGATCTCCTCAGTAGTTATAGGGGCTGTCATCCCTCAATTGTCTTCTTCATTTATTAGCTTGGGGACCACAGAGAGCGGGTAGTGATCCGGTCTAGGAGGGGCCTCCATCTCTTCTGTATACATATTTTTAAAGAACGAGTGGGCTGCTTGTTTGATCTCATCGAATTTTTTAAAAGTTTGCCCCTGAAGATGGATCTCTCTGATATTGTTGTGGTTCTTTCGAGATTCTGCTTGTTTATGGAAGAAAGACGTGTTTTTATCTCCAACTTGGAGCCAAAGGCTTCGCGACTTTACTCGCCAATATTCTTCTTCTCTTCTAAGGGCTTAGTGAAGAGCCTTTTGCAACTCAATCTCAGCGTTCAGCAATTCCGGGGTGACCAAGCCAATCTCCATTTGTAACTGATGATTTCCCAGGGCCTTTTGGGTTTTTTTCCTTTCAAGGATAGGTGAGGGCAAGTTCTTTGCCCAGTTTTTGAGGTCAGCTTTGAGCCTTCTCAGCTTTTCTTCCCAGATGAAGAAAGGAGAACCCGAAACACTCTTCTGCCAGGACGTTGAGACCCGCTCGTAGAATCCCTCCATGGAAACCCATACAGGGCTGAAATGAAAAGGGACCGGGCCCAAATTTTCTCCTGGGGACAAAGTAAGAGATATGGGTTTATGGTCTGAGGTGCAAGCTTGAAGAATTTCAGAGGTGGCGAAGAGGCCAAGAGTCAAGGAAGAGGAGTGAACTAGGAACCGATCCAAGCGAGCAGCAATGTGTCCCGGTGCCACTCTTTTATTGGTCCAGGTAAATTTGCCTTTACTGGGTTTGATATCCTCCAGATCCCAGTCCAGCATGGTGTCTTCAACCCACTCCCTTGCCGGGTCTCTTACGGGAGAGCCTCCTTTTTTTTCCCAACGGGCGAGAGTGACATTCATATCTCCAGCGATGACAAGAGTCTCATGCGGATTAGAAAAGAGAAATGTGTTCAGAGAATCCCAACATTCTTTTTTTTCCCCTAGGAGAATCGGGGCATAAACGTTAACAAGGCTTACCTGATGTCCCGAATCGTTATGCAACAACTTCGTGAACAGCCAGTGGGTGGTACTGTGTTCTTCAAGCAGAACTAGCGAAGAGGAGTTCCAGAAGGTGGCTAGACCTCCTGAGGCTCCCCTGGCGCTTACGGCTCTGCCTTCTCCTTTTTTCCAGAAATTTTTGCTAGCCCGGATGGTCTCAGGTTCCTCCATTTTCGTCTCCTGGATCAAAAGTACATCTGGGGAAGTCATTCTGACTAGATCTTTAACTGCTTCTTCTTTAGACTTGCTTCCCAGCCCTCTGCAATTCCAGGAGACGTACTGCATTAAGAACCGGAGGGGGGGGGTGGCTCCTTTCGAAGCCTTGCCTTTTTTTGAGGATCTAGTTTCCATCATATCCGGGATGGTTTGCTAGACTCCTGCAGTAACGTCCTTGTATGATTTCTCCTCCCTTTTTTTTCTCTCTGGCTTCCTTCCTCTTGGAGTCTTCTCAGGGGTTCCAACCGAGTTGCTGGTCTCTGTGGCCCCCTCATCTGAATCCGCTCCAGTTTCGGTGCCTAGGGAGATATGCTCCTCATCCGATTTCATTGGGTCTTCTGCAGGAGGGGTTCCATTAGCCGGGATCGAATTTTCTGAGGGGGGCGTGGACTAAGAGACTATATCAATTGGCTCTTTCACAGGTTCCTTTGGATCTTCAGCGACTTCTTTCGATGACTCCTTCTGAGGGCTTGGATTTGAGGATGACGGGTGATTCGACTGTCCCGGTCTTGGGTCTTTAGATTTTGGGCCTGCTTTGACTTTCTTAACCCTTTGCCATCCTTCAGCGTCTTCCTTTTCTGGGATTTGGTTCTTTGGACGGTTCCTCTGAAAGTGCCTGTGCTCTTGACAGGTTCTGCATTTGAAGGGGAGGTGTTCATAGTCCACTTTCTGGTAGTGAGACCAGGTGCCAACAGAAAGCTTCACAGCCTCCGGGAGCCCTGCCTCCAGGTCAACTTCTACACATATCCTCGCGCAGTTGTATATGGACTTATTATCTGCCTTATCTACGAATTTCCCTATTTCGTTCCCTATCTTCTGCAACGATTCATAGTTCCAGCAATGAACCGGCAGGTTGGGGAGCCTGACCCATACAAGTACCTCCTTGGGCAGATCCACCGTGGGATCAAAATCTGGGGTCCAACGATTCAGATACAGTCCCTGGGTACCCATAAAATATGGCCCGTTTCTGAAAATGAGATCTTTATCTTCCTTATTTATAAACTTGAAGAGAAAGTAGCAACTGCTCAAGGGGTAGCAGGTGACTCCTTTTTTGAGATGGGGCTTCTAGTTCCTTTGGATCCAGTCATCGGTGGTTTTTGCTGAGGGCCATAGCCCCATGAACTGGCCTACCAGCCCTCTCTCAGAGAGAGCAAGGGCTATTTTTACCGATTGCGTCTCCGACAGGGCAATTTCTGGGATTTCGTCCAGCTTTTTAATGAATTTTGGGACAGAAAGGGGGACTTTGCGCTTCCCTCCGCTGGCAACCAACCTCCTGAACGCGTCCACCTCTGAGATCGGAGGGGGAAGGGCCGTATCCCCACCCCCAAGGGCGGCCATGGCCGGCTTGCTTAGCTCCGAACCCTAAACGCTCCTCCAAACCCTCACGCACCGAACTATAGGTTGTTACACAAGTTTTGAATTCAGAATTTAATTCTCCTTCATTAATTATTTATCTCCTTATATTAATTATTTATAATACTTGCAACTTTATTAATTATTTATCTCCTTATATTAATTATTTATAATACTTGCAATTTCTATTTGGAATTCCCTCTCCTACCTCACAACTTTGCTACTAAATCAGATGATTAATCTTATTGAAGAAGAGGCAAAGGGAAAGTGCACCCTAGATGAAACTAAATACAAAGATTATGCTTCAATACTATTACCATGGATGCAAGTAACTTGACTCAGACAACAAAAAATGCAAAGGACAGCTTGTACAAGAAGATAACAAAAAAATGACAAGAAAATGGTTTCAAGTGAGTGAGAAAAACTCACTTGGCATACCCTCTTTTCTCAAATCCTTCTCACCGCTTTTCTCAGCTCCCCCTCATCCTCACCACTACACATTAGACGAAGACCGGTAGTCTCATAAAATAGAGAAAAACAACTCTACAAATTTGCATTGTCTTGGCTTGAATTTCAAACATTGTTTTCTCTCATTTTCAAAGAGGAAAGCAGATAGAGATTTCAATAGCCATTAACTATGGTAGAAATATAAGCGAACGCCAGATTGAATCCCCTATTGACCAGATCGTGAGTTTCAGAAATGTGAGGGAGGTATATGGGAAGCTCATGGATTTCAAGCCGACAGTTAACTCAGTCCAGGCCTTGTGCGACTTCATGGAAACCACAGCGAAGGATACTGTCATTCGATTCTTCAAGGATATCATCGACCACATTGAGCGGGTTGGAAGTCGTAAAACAACAAAAAGGATGGTAGCCGTAAAACTATGAACTTCATACACATTTCCATGTGTGGGTCATTCAAAGAAGTGCCTCCGTTAGATTTCCTATGCAAGCTTTAAATGCAAAGCATTCTGGTTTTGTGTATTGCAGGCTATAATGGGGAAAATGCTTCTCAACGTGTCTTTAATCTGCTTAATCAAGTGCACACTTCCTGGTTTTGTTCGGGGCAAGCCATTTATTATTAATTTGTAAGAATGATAAACTTTGGTAGCAAAGTCACATTCACTTTGTCAAAGGAAGAAGAGAAGTTGCATATACATTTGCTACTTGTGAAATCTCAAATCTAGTAAAAACTAAAGCAAATCGTCTTAACGATGACTATCCTTCTTTACCCGTAAAATTAGATCTACAAGGTGATAAAATGAGAGAGGAACAAGAAAATATAAAACTTACACTTACACTGGTTATTCACTATTAACTACTGAACCCTGTTACCTGTGAAGAGCCAACCCAAAGAGTCATTTTCCTTCTTATAAAGCTTGCTAGAACCTTTTATTGTCAAGATATCTCTAACGTGGTAAGCAACTTGGTAGGCATGTGTTGTGCTCACTTCAAGATTGACTATTTGTTGGGGAGTGACGTTCTCCTCCACCAAAAAAAGAAGGCGAAGAAACAAAAAGCATCGAGCAGAGAACTCCAAAGGAAACCCTCATGATAGAGCTAGGGCTCCGAAATAACAGAGTGTGGCCAAATTCTTTCTACAAGATTACTCCGAATGAAAGAGCTAGAAGGGGAAAGTAGTGGTACAATTCACCAGGAGGGAGTACCAACAAACATTTAAAATTGATGTACTAATGTCTAGGTCCAAGTGTCACTTGATAAAATGATATGAAACCAAATCGATCTACACCATACTCCATGACAAATCAACACCATTATGGTTTCACTTTAAGAAACGGAAAGTTTGGGTATCAAAACACATACAATGTTAATCCATGGATGGGTGCAATGTTCTTATCCAAGCAAATAATTGAATTGCTTCGAATAAATGAAATAAGCAAGACTTGCTGCCAATCTTCATGTTAATTCTTTAGTTGCGAAGGCACCCAATCTTCATGCTAATTCTCTAGTTTCAACATAAATTCTCTCCTTACTCTTGATGAAATTCAAAGACATTATCCTCAAGTCATGATTTCCACGCTCTTGTAATAATTCTTTATTCACTCTTAATGAAATTCAAAGACATTATCCTGTACAACTATTTTTATTGCTCGAGTCACGAGTTCTACACCCTTATAATAATTCTTCATTCATATTCCATGAGCATTCACTTGCTCTATGCCCTTGTACACCACACTTGAAGCATGTGCCCATAAATTTTACTTTGCTTTTTCTATATCCACATCCTCTATCAACTTAGATTGTAACCTCCTACAAAAAAAAATTATAACTTGCACTATCCCTTTTTTTCTTCCATTGTGTTTCCATCTTGTTAAAAATTGCTTTCCAAGCTTGTGTTTTTGCTTCTTGTGCCTTCTTGCCTTTTGAACAATTTACCTACAACCCTAAAGCCAGTGATAAGCCTTCAACATTGATGAAACATCCATCAAACTTATTCCATCTTGTATGTTAAATATCAAGCCATTAGCATAGTTTGCAATGGATTCAACACTAAAAAAATTTCCCTAGTCTACATAATTCTTATATACTCAATGTTCTTCTCTCTTATGTTAAGAAATTGTCTCAACACTTTCAATGCAAAATCAACATGCAAGAGTATACATTTCAGTTTGGACACCATACCGTCCCATCTTTATGTTGGAGTTTGTGCAACTTCAGAAGCTATTCCTATTGTTCTTGTATTGTACCTCCTACGGGAGATGAACTTAATGTAATCAAACATACAAACCCTAGAAAGAACAATGTAAACCTTGGGATGAAGAGCCAGCAATAAAAAGAAATTAAATAAAATTATAAAAAGTTTTTTTATTGCTCCCCCAAGAGAGAAGTCGGCCCAGTAAATTTCCTAGTGGAAAATCAGTATAAATAAGAGGCACCCCTCCTCATTATTCTACACAGCAGCACACAACAACACAAGTGAAGTGCGCATTTTTCTGGGAGAGAGCAGTTCGCATACACTACAAAAAGAGACTGTTTTCAGGGTTTCTATCTTTGGAAAGCATTTCCATATTTTTCTTTCCTTTCTTCATTGTACTCTAATCTCAGAATTATTATCTCTAGGCAAAAGTTGTTGGGTTTTCTCCCATTTGGGTTTCCCAGGTGAAAAATACTCATGTTATTGTTCTATGCTTTGTCTATCTTCCAGTGATCCTATTGATAAATTTAATTAAGATATACTGCTATAATCTTAAGAAAATCTAACATGGTATCAGAACAGTGCTAGAAGAAGCCATTGTCCAAAACCTGTCGGAACTAGGGAGTCTTAACTGGTCTCCCACCATCTTGGGAGTCTTTTATCCAAACTATAAGTGGTAAGACCAAGTTGCCTAAATTTGATAAATTATGGACAAAATGCACTCAGGAACAAACAAGAATCACGGCACACCAAAGACTTCATGGCACTCAACCTGAGGAGAATCAAGCTTTCATATCTCATGCCAAGAAAGACAATGGAATGGGAAGTAACTCCTTCAATCACAAACATCAAGATAAGAGATCAAGTCCTCCCTCGGATCAGAAGAAACAAGAGAAGGACTTATCTCAAATACAGTGCTACAAGTGCAAGAAATACGGTCATTATGCTAGTACCTGTCAAAGTTCAATCAAAAGGAAGCATGAAGCTTCAATTGTTGATGTAGAAGAAGACCCTCCTCACAAGGAGCCAAGGAAGGATGATCATTCAAAGTTCTTCTTCTAAGAAATGATATGAAGATCCAAACTATGATGATCGTCAAGCAAGCATATGAAGAGCAGTGGACTCTGATAATGGGATCCCACCCACAAAACTACAAAAAATAAGTATTTGATTTTACATGCTCTAGTAGATTAGATCGGGTTTTTTGTTTATGTTTTACACAGATCTACATTTCTAAATTCAGGTAGTTAAATAGCCTGTCATGTTGCACAACCCAAATAAGATGACAACTCCTTTATAACATACTGGTGTAGTACACACTCTTAATGGTATGCTATAAGGGAGACCATAGGCACATGTGTTGTGTCAAAGCATTGACTAAAAGGTTGCCTAAATTATTTTGTTAATACATTGATTTTGAAATATTGCTAACCATCTCACAGGATTTGACTTGTAGGGAATGCCATGATCGACAAGGACAAGTGATCCCATTGGTATACGGATGGAATGGAAGCAAAAAGCCTCTAGAAGCATGTATTAAGACTCTCAGACCCAAAATGATCTCATGCAAAGATTTGGTGATCAAAAGCGAAAAGCTTCTACAAATGTCGATCTATGTACTACTTCAACAAGATTTACTCAACCGACTTCTGAGAGATAGAGGGAGTTCGCCCTCAAAGACAAGGATTCTAGTATATTACATATGATAAAAACCAAACGACACTAATGTCATGACTCGAACAAGGCAATTGAAGGATCCTTGATGAACGTGGTCATCACCAGGATGGATAATTACTTTCCAGTCTACATTCACGTTTCCAAGCTAGAATCTTCAGGCAAGAAGAGAACATTCGTGGGATATTGCAAGTCTTCAAAGGCTTATAGAATATACATCCTAGGATCGAGGCAAATCGAAGTCATTCGGGATGTAAGCTTTGAAGAAGAAATGGCTATCTGAAAAGGAAGAGGGTCAAATATGGAGATCGACGACGATGAAGAGATGAGATCATCTCCCCCTCCAAACATTAAGAGGGAGTCTGAAGAAATGATTAAAGTAATCAGTCCCATTGATCCAGTTGAACCAGATGATGCTCCCACAGATATGGCTGTAAGCCAGAAAAGACCCAGATGGGCACAACGGATTTTGCAAAATGTAGAGGAGCATGAAGCTCCACATGGAGTAGATGGGATAATTGAAAAATATAAGGCCATATTTGTTGCCAGAGGGTTCTCTCAAAAAGAGAGTCGATTATGATGAAACATTTGCTCCTATGGCTCAATATACTTCCATTAGATCGATCATTGCTATTACTTCAGCAATAGGATGGAAGTTGTATCAGATGGATGCAAAGACAACCTTTCTCAATGATATTGTTGATTCATTACTTCTTAGGATTAAAAGTATGATAAAGGCAGAAAAATATTTTCCTAGGTCAAGGAAAATACACCATGGATATACTGAAGAGATTCGAAATGTTGGACTGCAAGTCCATGGCTACTCTAATGAATGCAAATTTGAAGAAGCTGAGAGATTTTGCTTCATATTCAAATTTGATCAATCACGGTATGTGTCACCAGTCGATTGGGTCCTTGATGTATCTGACAAACTCCGGACCATATATTTGTTTTGCTGTGAATGCCCTCAGTCAGTTCATGTATGAACCGAGGGAGATTCAGTGGACTACTGCAAAACATGCGCTCAGATACTTACGTGGCACTGTGAGATATGATCTACGATATAATTTAGATTGTGACTTGAGATTGCAAGGGTTTACAGACTAAGATTGGTCTGGATGCACTACAGATAGGAAGAGCACTTCAAGATGTTGTTTCAGTTTGAGTTCTACAGTAATTTCCTAGTACAGTAGGAAGCAAAACTCAGTAGCTCTCAGTACTACAGAGGCCAAGAATATGGCTGTCAGTTCAGGATCCAATAAGCAATTTGGCTTTGTAAACTTCTTGCATGATTGTTTGGCCAGATTCCAGAGCCAACTATGATCGGTGTATCAAAAATATATGTGACAAAGTCTATATCTTTGAATCAATCACATCCATGTCAAATTTGATGATATCAAGGAAACTGGTTATACCTACATTATGTCAAAGAACATGTTGAGTCAAATTTGATGATATCAAGGAAACTGGTTATACCTACATTATGTCAAAGAACATGTTGAAAATTTTCATTTGTGTAACAAACCTTAGGACTTGGATTTCATGATATGTTTACGGTATAAGCTCTCCATACAATCAGCTGGTAAAGAAAATCCGTTGTATAGTTATTGCTTCTGCAATAGGGAATACATCAGCAGTTTCCTTTGCCTTTGGCTTCACCGAAGCACGATGCACGAATTTTTAATGATTCAGTTTCCTTTGCATTTGGCTTCACCGAAGCATGAAGCACGATTTTTTTAATGATTTAGAACCTTTGGGATGGATGCATACACTAAGCCTCCTTGGTTATCAGCCCAGGTCTTAATGCCAGGCTCGAATCTTGGAAAAATATCAAGTAATCCATTAAAAGGATTGGACCTACATATGTGGAGTAGGATTGGACCTACATATGTGGAGTATGAGGAGCGTCGACCATTTTCAGAGAAAGGGGCAGCCCAATTAAGTCTATAATTCTTGGTTGAAGTTTAGAGACATGCACAATAGTAGTGTTTTAATCTAAATCTTACCAAGCTTATAAATTCCAGGGTATACTGTTCCACAAGCCAATGAACATGTTTCCCAGACAGATATTATATTCCAGGGGATCCTGTTCCACAAGCCAATGGACATGTTTCCAGACAGATATTGAAAATTTATCTAGAATAATGGGACAGCAAGACAATGAACTTTCATCGTACTAAAGTCCACTTGGTTTTTCACGTTCTTGCTATCACACAATTTGTAAAATCGATTCACACAATGGGAGAGCAAGACAATGAACTTTCATCATACGAAAGTCCACTTGGTTTTTCACGTTCTTGCTATCACACAAGACGTAAAATCGATTCACACAATAGCAAACACCATACAACTGACGTAAGAGCACAAATAATCCTGAGAAATTTTCCACAAATTGGACAGTTTTGGACCTTCAGCCATTAGTTGTATTCAACGGTGAGGCTGATAATGGAGCCTCTGTGCTTGATTTCGTACATGCCCAAACAGGCAAAATGCAATGCCTCTCTGCCGTAATACATTACAAATCCTAACAACTGCAGACTCTAAATTATGGCGGCATCTCTTCATATGCATAATACGACTGCTAAATACATACCAGCATTCCATATAAGAAACAACAAGCATCCTGACAATTTACCCTTTGACAACATACATAGAGTACATGCTGAATTACAATTCAAAATAACATCAAACATTCTATATAAAAAATACTGTGAATCCTAATTCCTAACTATATGCACCAAAATTCCACATAAGAAATTCCAAAAACCTTGACAATATCTGAAAATATATGTTAAATAAGCCTTTAAAATAGTGTCAGTGTGATTCCAACTGCTAATAAAAGCATCCATCACAATGATGTTATCATTCAAAACACCTCTTATCTTCCTCTTGCCAGAAGAGTTATTTGCTCATCATCCATGGATATCCTAAATTGCATCACATCAGCTCAAATAAATTATAAATGGTTGAGTAGATATCCAAATATCACGTGGAATTGCATTCTCTCAAGGAAAAAAAGGAACATGCATATACTCTGCCAAAAAACACATACACTGCTGTACGAAGTGGAGGAAATTTCGAAGGCTATATCTCATTTGGACATGCATATATTCTGGCAAAAAAAACATACACTGCTGTACGAATTGGAGGAACTTTCGAAGGCTATATCTCATTTGGACATGCTATTCCTTCAGCCAAGAAAAAAAACATACACTGCTGTACGAATTGGAGGAAATTTCGAAGGCTATATCTCATTTGGACATGCTATTCCTTCAGCCAAGGTGTTATCTCCTGTATCCCCTCGAAAAGTTCACCATCTTTGAACCATTGAACTGCAAAAACAGAGAAATAAACACAAACGAAGGAAAGGAAATTTTGTTAGTGTCGAAAAGTTCACCATCTTTGAACCATTGAACTGCAAAAACAGAGAATTAAACACAAATGAAGGAAAGGAAATTTTGTTCGTTTGGATTGCCATGAATCTTTAAAATGACAGATGGAAGATATGAAGTTTTTAACCAATTATGCCATTACAGTTGAACAAGTGTATGACCATCATTTCCCCACTTTTGGTATTAATTTCATTGTAAGTTTAAAATTTATCAACTATTAGTATACACTCTTTGAAAAGGCAAACAAAAGTCGATGAAACCTAGATTAGTGTTCCTAGATGACCTATTATGCCCTTAAATTCGAATGCATGCCATTGGAAAAGTCCGACAACATGGTAGGATGAAGGATATTTCACATCTTTATATATCTTTAGGTTGCAAAGATGCATATTAATTCTTAAATCATATATCAGTGTATCACTAATCGTAAATAATTATTAGTAGGTTTATTTGAGCATTAATGGCCCACTGTTAATATTTAGATTGAGTGCCATAGAGACAACTATGGATCCTTATCAAGCCGACATGTGTGCAATACTTCCAGACTCTTTTAACTATTCTAGTCATCTGTGTTCCATTCTGCCTTAACTAGGACCTGCTTTTGAGACGTCTACATTATTATGGAGGCTTCAAGACAATCCTTTAAGGAAACCTATGAAAACTGAATTTTGTTTTGGAAAATATTACTTCTTCCATATTTTATTGATTTCTTACAAAGCCATTTTTTTAGCAGACTCGTAGGTGTCAAATTATTTGTAACTAACAAAACTCCAAACCTTTCCCTGGAAATTCATGTTCTGGAGACAACTTCATTCACAGAAGCCCACTTCTTATCTTTCAGTTGAAGAATTTCAGTCAAATGTTTGCCATCTGAGCTGGTTTTATTTGGTTCCACTTTTACTGTCACACATTTTGATATTGATGTTAAACTCGCCTAGAATTGCTATAGATTAGAATGTTACCTTAAATGCTTGTCCTGTTTATCTTTTATGTAATTAGATTAAAATGTTACCTTAAATGCTTGTCCTGGTTATCTTTTATGTAATTAGAGATTGAATTTCAACCAAATTTACCTGATATCACACACGGTGCAGACATGAAAATGTGCTTTAATTCCATGGTTTTCAATTATATATTCCAAACATGTTTATACTATGTACCTTTCATTAAATTTGAAGAATTAAAACTAATCCAAAACATTGTTTTGATTAGAATGACCTAAGGACTACGATTTGATGGTGATAGGATTGACTGCTATTATCCCTACTTAAGTAATAATAATATCCCATAATGTAAAATGGCTCCTGAAAAATGTAAATGCTATTTTGTTTAGATGGTTAATATTTCTTATTTTGATGCCTAACACCCTGAGCTGTGACATGATGAATGGTCGTCTGATTTAATATTTCAAGTTGTAATTCTATGGAGGGCCTGATTGTACTGACATGTCAAAGTGGGTTTAGTTTAATCATTAGATTATTGCCCTCTTTCATGTATGGGGACATGGGAATGGGTGTCAAGTTGCATGGATCATATTCTTGGTCTTTGAAAATATAAAATATACCTCTTTGACTTTGAAAAATATAAAATATACCTCTTTGACCTAGCATGTGTGGGCCTCCAAAGCCACGATGAAAATAAGGGTACCTAATCACCACGGAACACTGAATGCTTAGAAACCAAAACTATGTTTGTACTCTGAGCTCTGCAAGCGCAAAGTAAAAATGCCTGCTAAATAGTCCAGTCTGTGAGGTGACCTGATGCAAAATTGCATTGAAGCGTTTGAAAATAAGGACGCCCTACTGGAGTTCAGCCTTTCTTTGGTTTCTTACAGGGAAAGTCTGTTAAGAAGAATAAAAAATCTTATGGACAATATCAGAAAACATTGTGCAGGGAACTAATGGTTATTTTCCCACTGTCCCAATCATTTTGCATCAAAGCGTTTGAAAATAAGGACGCCCTACTGGAGTTCAGCCTTTCTTTGGTTTGTCTTACAGGGAAAGTCTGTTAAGAAGAACAAAAAATCTTATGGACAATATCAGAAAACATTGTGCAGGGAACTAATGGTTATTTTCCCACTGTCCCAATCTCTGGTTGCAGTACTGCTCAAATTAATAAAAGCTCAATAGGGAGATGTTCTCTAAAAGTTTTGGATACACATTTCAGGGAGTAGATGCAATGGGTTATCCACGAGTTTGGATTCAAATTGTATATTGCAACGGGGTCCTTGAGATTCTTGTTGGATAGACAATCTCTCGAGAAAAAGCTGTAAAGGAAGCTTTAAAAACATTATCTCAATTATTGTTAATTATTGATTCTCTTAATTCTTCTCTTCAATTGTGGAAGTCTTGTGACAAATCACTAGCTCCAGACAGGTAGGACAACTACCAAGACGAATGCTTTGGCCTGAAAGCATTGGCTCTCCTCACTTGGACAAATACCGAGACTAATGCTTTTGGCCTGAAAGGGTTGGCTCTCCTTACAACGTAGCTTCATCATAAAAAAATATACAGGAGGACTATCTTCCATCTATGCCTAGGGATTGATTTTATTTGCTAGGTAGCTTCATCATTGTGAAAAAAGGATTATAATAAAAAGAATATAGCGGGACTCTCTTCCATCCGTGTCTAGATATTGATTTGATAGGTTCCTTTCCGGAATTCCAAAATTCTATGCTTTCAGTTACCATTAAACAACACACAACTTATGTCATTAAGAGGAGGTCTAGAAGGCCATCATCACAAAATCATTGTCTTCCTCATGATGTAATATTTTTATAACAATTACTACATTGTTAATATATATAGGTTTATTTGGATTGTATGAGAAAAGTATGAATTGAAAAATTTATTTAAAATTAAAATAATAAAAATTACCAGACACTAAATTGGTGTGAGGACTATCTTCCATCTATGCCTAGGGATTGATTTTATTTGCTAGGTAGCTTCATCATTGTGAAAAAAGGATTATAATAAAAAGAATATAGCGGGAATATCTTCCATCCGTGTCTAGATATTGATTTGATAGGTTCCTTTCTGTAATTCCAAAATTCTATGCTTTCAGTTACCATTAAACAACACACAACTTATGTCATTAAGAGGAGGTCTAAAAGGCCATCATCACAAAATCATTGTCTTCCTCATGATGTAATATTTTTATAACAATTACTACATTGTTAATATATATAGGTTTATTTGGATTGTATGAGAAAAGTATAAATTGAAAATTTTATTTAAAATTAAAATAATAAAAATTACCAGACACTAAATTGGTGTATAAGAAAGAAAAACTTAAACTCACTCAAACTGTGTAATTAGAATGTATTACTTATTACATATTAAAATTACAAAACAAATTCCCTATTCTTGATTAATTGGTTAATTATATCTTTCAAAATTCCAAAAAGGATAAATAATCCTTTATCATGATTTGCAAAAACATAAATATAAGGCATTCTTAACAGCGAACAATCCACTACATTGTCTGCAGAAACATAAATGTATAACAATCCTCCAGTGGGAACTGTTTACTACAGTGACACGTATTTTCTATAGAACAATCCTCCATTTCGTTCATTATTCCAAATCCACCTCAAAGCTGGTAGAGCTGAACATTGTAAAGCTGCAGCTGTCATTTGAGAGCCTTGTAAGCTCATCTGGAATACCGGATAATCACACGAATCAAAATAGAGCGACTTCAGGTTTGCAAGCTCTCCTATAGTACATACGTACATACTGAAAGATCCAAAACCAGAAGCCGAGAAAGATTACTGATAGCTTCAGGTGCATATTCAATTTCAGTTGAACTCAGATTGAGAACCTCGAATTCTGTGAGTTGCCACAATAAGCTTGGCAGTGATTTTGTTGGAGACTTGATAGATGAAGCACCCTAAGAAAGGCAAGGTTTTGAAGAAAGGCTTCTGAATCACTCTATGATATCTGGGAGAAAAGTAACTGCTATGCTATGTCACCAGCGATACTTTCACCAGGGATGGGCACCTATGTTTTGTTCCACTCTGCTAACCGAGTGAAGGATCACATCTAAGCTGCCATTGCTATTGAGAATGTTTATACCATATAGACCCCGAAGACTGATTTGAGATCTGAACAGGGGTGGATTGAAGTTAAAGACGACGCGATGGATTCTTTGTTTGTCGAATACTAAACTAAATTGACCACAATTATCTGGGTGCAGAGGGGAAGAGGAGCTTACTTGACTCGTCTTTGGGCTGTGTTCAAGACTTGATCTGGGGTCCCTTGCAGGAGCTGGCGCGGGGCAGAACATTTAGTTAAAGAATCCGGTAGCAGGCAGGGCTTTTCTTCTCAGACCAAGTTCTGCAATGCTACAGCTGTCGTTTGAGATCCTTGTAAGCTTCCTGGAATACCGTATAAACTGTCACACGAATGAAACTAGAGCGACTTCAGGTTTGCAAGCTCTCCTATAGCACTTGGCAATGCTTTTAGCTTTGTACATACTGAAAGATCCAAAACAAGAAGCAGAGAAAGATTACTGATAGCTTCAGGTGTATATTCAATTTCAGTTGAACTCAAGTTGAGCACCTCGAATTCTGTGAGTGGCCACAATGAGCTTGGCAGTAATTTTGTTGGACACTTTGATAGATCAAGCACCCTAAGATAAACAAGGTTTTGAAGAAAGGCTTCTGAAACCCTCTATGATATCTGGGAGAAAAGTAACTTCTATGCTATGTCGCCAGCGATACTTTCACCGATCGATAAGAGATGGGCACCTATGTTTTGTTCCACTCTGCTAACCGAGTGAAGGATCACATGTAAGCTGCCATTGCAATTGAGAATGTTTAAACTATGCCATTGCTATTGAGAATGTTTAAACTATAGACCCCGAAGACTGGTTTGAGATCTAAACAGGGGTGGATTGAAGTTATGGACGAAGTTACGGATTCTTTTTTTTCAAATACTAATCTAAATTGACCACAATTAACCGGTGCAGAAGGGGGACGAGCTTACTTGACTCATGTTTTGGCTGTGTTCGAGACTCGATTAGTGGTCCCTTGCAGAGGCAGGAGCGGAGCGGGGCAGAACATTTACTTCAAGAATCGGGTAATCGTATCACCCACAGCACAGTTGTATATACTATCATCGATAACCGTGCCATAGCTGGATTTCTAGATTTGGCAATGGAAATATAAGGAAATGCAACCAGCCAATCTAAAATATTATTAGCTGACCTAGCTTTTTGTTAAAATTAAATCTAGTTGTTTCTAATTAATTGGTGAATCTTAGAAATTGTTTTATTTGGAAATTACACCCACTCAACTACTCCCCTCGACAACCTAACCTATCCTAAGAAATTACACCTTCACTCTCTTACTACTTTCCCCATCCCGGTAACCCTAACTCCGCTCGTACCACCTAGCCCGCAACCCCTACCCCGGTACCACCTTACCCAGCCCCCCTACCACCTCTTTTCCCCATCAACTTTACCCCCGCTGCCCCTACCCCTCCCACTGCCTCGCTCCCCCACCTCTTACCGCACCGCTTACCGCACCTCGGTACCACTCCCCGCCGCTTACCGCACCTCGGTACCACTCTCCGCCGCTTACCGCACCTCGGTACCACTCTCCGCCGCTTACCGCACCTCGGTACCACTCTCCGCCGCTTACCGCACCTCGGTACCACTCTCCGCCGCTTACCGCACCTCGGTACCACTCTCCGCCGCTTACCGCACCGGGGTACCACCTCCACTCCCCGCCGCTTACTGCACCAGGGTACCACCTCCACTCCCCGCCGCTTACCGCACCTCGGTACCACTCCCCGCCGCTTACCGCACCGGGGTACCACCTCCACTCCCCGCCGCTTACCGCACCTCCACTGCACCACCTCCAATGCACCGGGGTACCACCTCCACTCCCCGCGGGCTTACACACTCAACACAACTTAGGAGAGGGAGTTGTCTTTCTCTCCCAACCCTATCCCCTCTAATTTGACCCTATCTCCTCCAATTTGAGAGAGGTTTTTTCACCTCCCTCTACTGCACTCTTCCCCAGTGGGAGACGTGCTTAGGAGAGCCATTCCCAATGCAATGGAATTGACCCCCATTGTGACGTGCATCCCTCTTAGTGGAGATGCTAAGGAAAGCCACTCCCCAAATGCAATGGGAATGACCTCCTCAGACCGTGGCGTTCTTCAACACCCACAGACCCGTCTTCGCTGTCTATACTCTATTCCTCTTATTTTATACTGCCCAACCTCGCCCTCCATTGCATTTACTTTGCATGTGGGATAGACTAACTTGGCAGTCCATTCCATTTATTTACTTTGCATGTGGGATAAAATTAAATGGAAGCAATTTTCCTGTAAATTATCATCTGCAGTCCACCCTCGAGGAACAAAGCCATCCGTCCGTACTTGTCAACAACGAATATGGAGATCATGATCAACGACAAATTCATGACTCCAAGAATAACTGCAGACAAACCCATAAGATATAATATAGAAGAGAGCCACGACGTTGATCCCCGAGAGCCACTGAACGAAGGGAATGGCGAGAACCATGAGGAGTTGAGGTCTGTATTTCCTTCTCATAATGTTGCGGGTAAAGGATGATTTACCCTCTTGGAAATCTCGGTAGCCTCGATCAAGTCCTCAAGCTCCTCCTGGACATCTAGCGTGCAGTGGATCCTCTGCAGCACGGCCCTGGCCTTCTCCATCTGCCCTCTTTCGATCACACTACCGGGTGTATCGGGAAGGGTAAAGGAACCCAATGCTGGGACGCCTGCCAGCCCCAGGGAGAGACGCCACCCCCAGGGATGGATCTCGGGAGTGCGATAGTTTATCACAATCGCAGAAAGGACCCCAATACCTATGAATAGTTGGAAGCCGATGTTGACCGCTCCCCTAAGTCTGGGAAGGGCCATTTCGGACAAATAAATAGATACAGACTGAGAAGCATGCCATATGAGTTTCTTACTCCGGTATAAAGAAGAAAAACAAGGTGTTCTTGTTTTACAAAATCAATTCATAGTCTGAAAAGATATGAACCTGAGCTTACTTGATTAGTGAAACCCACACTTTTCTGCGATAGTTTATCAGAATCGCAGAAAGGACCCGAATTCCTATGAATAGTTGGAAGCCGATGTTGACGGCTCCCCTCAGTCTGGGAGGAGCAATTTCGGACAAATAAATAGGTACAGACTGAGAAGCACGACAATGCCGTATGAGTCCAGTATAAAGAAAAATACAAGTGTTCTTGTTTTACAAAATCAAATCATAGTCTGAATAGAGATGAGCCTGATGAGCCTGAGCTTACTTGACTAGTGAAACCCACACCAAAGCCCAGCATTGCTACATTGACAGCAGCGCCATTGAGAAAGGTAACTTGAAGCACATAACCGCTGAAGCACAGAGCCATTGAGAAAGGTAACTGGAAGCACAGCGCCATTGAGAAAGGTAACTGGAAGCACAGCGCCATTGAGAAAGGTAACTTGAAGCACAGCGCCATTTCAGACAAATAACTAGGTACAGACTGAACAGCGCCATTGAGAAAGGTAACTTGAAGCACAGCGCCATTTCGGACAAATAAATAGGTACAGACTGAACAGACTGAGAAGCATGACAATGCCATATGAGTTTCTTACCCCGGTATAAAGAAAAGAAAGAAAAAAGTGTTCTTGTTTTCCAAAATCAAATCATAGTCTGAATAGAGATGAGCCTGAGCTTACTTGACTAGTGAAACCCACACCAAAGCCCAGCATTTCTACATTGACAGCAGCGCCATTGAAAAAGGTAAAACCGCCGACCAGTATGGACTTCTGTCGTCCGAAAGCTCTTGTTGCCGCTCCGGTGGTCGAAGTCGACATGGCCGTAAAGAGAAGAAGTGAACGAAGTCAGTATCTCGCTGTCGTGCTTGCAGTTCTAGCTGATTTTGGCCGTGGATTCCATCTTAAAAACAAGGCAATGAAACAAAATAGCATCAGAAACTCCGGCATGGATGTAACTCCACCATGGATTCCATCAGAAACTCCGGCATGGATGTAACTCCACCAGAAAATACAAGGCAAATAATCAAAATAGCATTAGGAAACCCTCCCTCGTGACAGTGCTAGGACTCCCAAAGGAGAGCCGAGTCCCAAATGACAGAGCGTAGCCAAATTCTTTGTATAGGATTAAAAAAGCTATCAGGTGAAAGTACATTTAATATAGTGTTACGTGGTACTGATGTCCAGGTCCAGGTGTCAACTGATAGAATGACCAAAACCAAATCGATCCGCACCATTCTCCATGACCGATTGACACCTTTATGGTTTCACCTTTATGGTTTCACCAAATAGCAGCGTGTCTCTCGTCTTTACCAATAGACTCTAGACAACATCCTTAATTTCTCATCATAAATGTCATGTATATATTTCATAGATACGCTTTGGACAATTATTAGAAATAAGTGGGGTCTGTTTGGCATCTAATTTCAAATAAAAATAAACAGTCTGTGCACTTACATAATCCCCATGGTAGGGATGAAATCCAGACACCCGGTCCATAGTAGGAACTCCATTTCAAATGCCGCAACAACTGTAAGTCCAAAAGCTTCATAAAGTGTAGGCTATAGAAAGGTACCCCTCATGCCACAAATGTAGTGGCAGGGCTCACCACTCCGCAACTGACCATTCAGGTATGTTCTTTGATCATTCTATGCATTTTTCAACTTTCGCCACTACCTCCCTCATGAGCTTTCTTCTTTGCAAACCATTCAATAATCCCTATCATATTTTTCACTCGGTCCAATATATTCAATTGTTTTAAATATCATGGGAAATCCAACTATGAGAAAAGGCTTTTCCTGAGATAATTTTCACTCACTTCAAGATGGTTTTCCCAACTGTCTATTGTCTTTGTTTGACACTCCCAAGTTCATGATAGGCTTTTCCCTTGTGCAAAGATTCCTTCCCCTACAACAAAGACACTCAGGAGATCCATCGTTTAAAATAATTCCACAAGTTTTCAAAGAACTCTCTTCAAAAGGATTTTGCGCAAGACACATTATGCATTTGTACTTGTCACTAATATGATCGTCTAGCCACGGCTGGTCTTTGGAATGGTTTCAACCTCAATATGCTTATTGAAATCATATTTAGGTTGTCTATTCAAATTATTATAATATTTTTAGGTTGTCTATTCAAATTATTATAATATTTTCCAAGGAAGATTTAAGTGCACCATATTTTAGATTTAAAAGGAATTGGATAATATATTTTTTTACTTTAAGTAAGGTATAATATTCATAGCCCATAGGATTATTTGAGCAAAATGTGAATTGATATCATTATTGTTTTATGTGGTGTGTAACTTTAAGTTTCACACTAATTAAATGACGAGCCACAAAATTATATTTGATCAAATAAAAGATATAGTAGGCATCGCTTCAAAGTGGCCAACCACAATATATCTAAGAAATATGCTAAGTTCAACCTCTGTATATATTCTTACATGTACGTAGCAAAAGAAACCATATATGGCTATAGGAAAATACACTTGTAAGCCATATGTATTTGAATGTTCAAACGATGACAAAATCTTCCTTTTCAAAGCTATTAAACAAAAGCTTCATTTTCAAAGCCATTAAGTAATAACGAAATGTTTCACGATTCGAAATTCAAAGAGTCATCCTTTGGCAGGAAATTGCATATGAAGATCAATTCTTTCAACAAGCGACTAGCATTGATTCCATGATTATTATAGGCTGGGTCAGTGATGTTCGGAACGACTTTCTCCACCTTTAACAATCATCTCATCTATGCACATCACCAACCAGAGCTAGTGGGGCGCCAGAGCTAGATGTGTTGACTGCACAATTAATGAAAGGAATTTACAGGTAAGTTGTATGAATGTGATATGTGGCCGCATAGGTTTGATTTTAGGGAAAAAAATACTTTTTTCTTCCCTAATTGTAAAGAAAACCGATAGCTATAGATAGTTACGGTCTATGTAGGAGAAATGACGTTAATTACCTTTAAACCAGTGGATTACAGTTTTATCCATTCATGACATCCACAAATATATAAATGATATTGTTAGATTACATAGGGTTTTTTCCCAAGAAAATGAAAATGACATCTCATAGGTAGTCATATGGGAGATACGACCTATAGTCTACTTGCCAATCCTCAATTTAAATTTATATTCCAATTTGAAGTATGTTTTGAGAGTAGCATAGTTGGCATAACATCTAGTTTTATTGTCAAGTATGCTCATTCTCAAACTTCCTTTATCAATTTGTTTTGTCATAAGATCGAAACCCCTCCATTGTTAACCTTTTTTATTAACCACGGGGGCTACATTTTCTCTTTTATCAATACCTTGTATCTCCCCTTCTGCAATGTCCTCCCTACTTATCTTTGAGCTAAAAGAATTATATTGTGTTGTGCCATATGATGCACTTCTCTTTTACAAATGCGTCAGCATGGAGTCTTGTCTTCTTCTGGCTTTGGTGACTTGCAGAATTAACCAAAAACATTTGAGCAGCAACATCGTAAAATGGATTCATCAATGGTTACTTTCTGAAATAAATTTGAGTAAACAAAATTTTATTGAAAGAATTCATCATTGAAATAAACTAAAAAAAAATTAATCAACGAGTCGAATTAGGCTTCAAGCGCACATGCTTGCATTAGTTGTAGATAAACATTGTTGCAATCTCCAAAGAAAACATTTAAGAAATATAATTTCACAAACCTGGTTACAAGGGAAAGCCAAAAACACCCCATAACCTCTAAACATGTTGTTGTTTGCTCGTTACCACAAAGCTTATATATTCGTATATATTTTCCTTATAAAACTTTATGTTGTCCTTCTCAAACTTTATGTTGTGTCACTTTCGCTGAAAACCTCATTTAGAGCACATTGTCTTTAATACACCAAGAGTTCATATGGCTTTCCTGTCGTTTATCAACTAACCATAAATTGCAAGAATTTATAATTTAAAACAACGGATCTGAAAATTAAGAGTTAAGTTCTTATATATATAAATCCTCTAGTATTCACTGCTCCCACTCCCCAAATGCTCCACGTGCTTATGGTTCTTATCTTCTTTCTTTGCCTTTTTATATTGTAATTCATTAAGCTTATTTGTCGTAGTTGTCCCAAAACAAACAGCGCTTGAAGCTCTAATGTTTCTTGTCGGTAATAATTTTCAAAGATTTCAAAGGGAATTGGATTTGATCACAATTGAAAACAAGGAACGACACAAAATGTCTTGCACTTCTTCAACCCAAACCCGGAAGCCTCAATAGACCAACTGCCATTCTAAAAAAAGAGCAAGTTAGGACATGAGGGAGAGCGAGGAGTTCCAACATAGCTAGCCTCACAGCCTTCCTCCTTGGCCTTTTAATGATAATCTACCCACGCTGTTATTGATCATATCAAAAGCTAAGAAGAACGAGGAGAAATAAAATGATGGATTGCAAGTAAATGTAGAAACTCCTACTTGATGGTGTTGTGATTCGATCTAAGTATCAAAAGCAGAGAATGTAGAAACTCCATAAACATTGATCTGCATCCCACATATAAACAAAAACTACCATGCATCCCACATACAAACAATGAGGCTTTAATGAACATTGTATTGAGAGTCAGTATGATCTGTATGACAAATATTAAATGCAGGATGCGACGTGGAGGCACCTTGCCCAAGCAAAGTACAAATATTTTTTCTCATGATCCCTCAAAGAATACATGCCAAATATTTTAGCTTACTACTAGCCAGCTTTCAAAATATGCAAGATAATAATAATAAAAAGGTTTGTACTTTCATATTGATGACGCCAAGGTGGACAGATGACAAATGAAATCCCCTCGTTGTTTTTTGAGGTTGACCTCTCATCTACTAGACCAATAAAAGATTTAAAAGATAAAAATTATCATAAATAAAATTAATATTTTAAATGTTGAACTTAGAGTTTGATAAAATATTTCAAAAACAAACCCAAACTAATACCCTCTACATGAAAAATGTATTTCAAGGACATAATAAGTAAGACTGGAGACTGACCATTAAGTATATATGCTTAATGACATTGTTATTATCAAGGGTTGTTGTTGCTAAAAATTGTGCGTACACAAATATTATGAGAATTAGCAAAGAGATGTGGGATCTTGGATTTAGCATAGACTTGAGTTTCATCTACATAAGAGTCGTAGGACCTCCAGGAACACATCCGACAAGTATCCAAACAAAAATACATAGTTAGGCTAGTAATTGAATAAATAGCATCATAAATTGGATGAAGACTTCCATATAACAAAAGTAATGTTGTATGGATTTAAAAAAATGTATTTATCTTAAAATGACCATTTAGTTAATAAGGATAATATGATGCAAGTCGATGTAAACATTGTCCAATTTCACAGAGGTTTCGGCACTACGTCGCCATTAGATATCATTATGGAAATGTAAACGTCGTCTTCCCTCCCAAACATATTCAAAGCATAATTATCATCTTGCATAAGCTCCTATGCTTCACCGGGAATCTTGGTTTACACACAAAGAGGAAACAAATCTCCAACATTGAGGTTCTCCATTTATCAAGGGATAATAGTTAGATAGGAGCCAACTCTGCAGCAGTAGCAGAAATGTATATTTCTTTAGTAGAGTAACTAACGTTGTGCAACTAACCTAAATTTGTCGTTTTCCTTTCAATTCTCAAGTACCATAATGCAAGTTTATGTGGTATTTAATGATGACAAAGATCCCACATGTAATTGTTAGAAATGTTCAACTCCCACAAACCTTGTCTACGTAATTTCTACTCTATTATTCTTATTTTATACTGCTTAACTTCGTTGTCCATTACATTTACTTTGCATGTGGTATGTTAATTGTCTTCTTTATTAGTGCATTCTATGGTATGTACTTTGCCTTTTGACGTGAAGTTTGCTTTTGTCAGAAAGGACAACCATTATAATTATTGGTAACACAATGGATGGCCTCGGATCAATCACCAGCTGAGGAAATCCATCATCATTCGCCCCTGGGCCCTCCCTCATTTCGTATGAAGCAAGTCGTTGTAGACGCAGTCCAATTGTGCAAAGCTTTCGCTATTACGTTGCCCTTGGATATCATTATGGAAACATAAACATCATTCTTCCCTCCCAAACACATTGAAAGTAGAATTCTCATCTTGCATAAGTTCCTATGGTTCACTAGGCTTCTTGGTTTACACACGAAGAGGAAACAAATCTCCAGCGTTGAGATTCATCATTTATCAAGGGAGAATGGTTTGGAGAGGAATCGATTATGTAGCAGCAATCAAAATGTATGTTTCTTCACTAAAGTAACTAACTTTGTGTAGCTAACTCAAATCTGCATTTTCCTTTCAATTCTGAGGATATTACAATGCGAATTTATGGGGTATTTAAAGAGCCCATAGATAATTGTTGAAATGTATACATCACAAATTTAAAACTGGTTAGCGCGCTCGCATAACATGGGAAGAAAATAACAAACATAACATAACACACACACACACACACAATAATTTACTTTATATTATTTACATATACTAACAAATCCATAATATTTTGACCTTAGAAATTAAAACTAAATAAAAATACATTCAAACTAGTCTCTGAAGTGAGGATTCAATTCTTCAATTAACATAAGGGAGGTTAAATTCATTTCACTAAGCACATGTTTAAACTCCAAATTCACACATACCAAAGATTATAGCTCTATAGAAAGACCCACAACCACAGTGTTGGAACCTAAGCTCATATACCACGTGTAATGTCCCCCGGGGCTATCAAATGGTCTCATGGACATATTGTTAGCTCTCTAAGGCTAATCCAATAATTTTAGCACATCGAATTATTCAAACAAATATTTAGTTTCGATTTTCGTGATTTAATTTCGACAAAATCCCTTTAATTACTAATAAATTCAATAACTATTCCAACAAATGGTCCAAGGGTTATGAATGTTTATTAACATGATCAAAACCTTCAATCCAAGCCATATTAGAGATGATAACCACTTCTAAAGGCTAATTATTCTTATTCACAATTAACTGGTAATTAAGGTGTTAATTATGACACTTAACGACACTTAGTGCACAAATGACAACACTTATCGCAAATCCAATTGCTTAACAAATAGCCATCGATTATCAATCCCAATGGATTGATAGCATCTAATTACATGTAAATAAGGCCTCGTTACCAAAATTACAATAATTAATCATGATAATTACAAAAGAGAGTCCACAAGACTAGTTAACTAGTTTTCCATTATAAGCAGCTAGTCTTACACAAAATCAACTCGTAACCATGCCATTAAACCCAAAATAAATCCTGCATACATTAACAACATAGTTAAGTGTGAGCCTATAGCCAATTAAATGTTTATTTTCATATCATTCCAATTGCACATAAGGTGACATTTTCCATCAATTCTAATGAAACTAGTTAACATTCACCGCAAGGAATTGAGTTTAAATAACTAAACCAAAATGAAATGCATCCATTATTAAAGGATAAAACATGATAAGTATCCACCTATAGCAGAATAACATGTTATAAACATAGCACATTGTTGTAGCATTCTGTTTTTGCGAAAACAATTGTTTCAATCCACAACTAATTACTAATTTTTTCCGCAATGTACCTAGTTTCCAATTTAACTTTCTAAATTCGAAATAAAGATAAATATATGAATATTGTAACGCATGGAAATAATAGAAGGTGTCACCTATATTCACATGGATGTATATTTATTCCCATATACTGTCCATTAAATAACTCACAAAACTAGTTAATTCTACTTGTCCGAATTGACTAGTGATTCTAGGAATCGCTAGAATAATTAAATTCAGATCTCATAGAATCATTCAAATTCCATTTAAACTCTAAATATCATTTTTTATAATTAATAACATAGGTATATATAATTCTGATATTTCTTCAAACACTTCATATGCAAAGTCACAAATCTACTCAAAACAATTCCATTAAAGGAGCTAGAAATTGAAATTTGATCTAGAATTTTAGTAGACATTTCCCAAACACTGTCAAGAAGAGTTCCCATCACATTATCACACACATTTCAATTGTATTTTTGTACATGAGCATAAAAAAATCACTCGATAATTTTTACAAACACTTCATGTGCCAAGTCTCTACACCGTGCAAAACAATCCAATCGAAGGACTAGTTCTTTTAATACAAGGTAGAAGCATCAAAGAGAAGTGTCTTACACCATTATGAGGTTGTCGTACAATAAAAATACACATTGTGTAATGAATAGGTGTAGAAACATCAGTTCTATAGCATAGACACCAAAGAATCATTCCCTCAAACAATTTGTACACAAAATCCCAAAAACCAGTTTTCAATTCCTTCACAAATCAAATCACACCCAAGTAAATTAAATAAAAATTAGATAAAGCACTTATCTCTACCAAGTATGCAACCAAAATCAATTGTGCAACACTCCACCCAATCGTAGACACAATGCAAGCCAAAACTCACTTTGCAATGGTCACCCCAAACCGGAACCATGATGCCACAAGAAAGGGTGCACTCAACCACAAAATCTCTCAAGAAATCAATCCAACCACAACCCAATGGAAAGTATGACCTCTACTTACACTCTAGGGTAATTCCAGTGGCTCTAAAACAACAGTCCAACCGCAATCCAATGGAAAGTAACACTTCCAATTTAGGGAAATTTTAGTGGTCCCATGACAAATACCATTTTATCTAGAGTAACTCATCTTGGGAACATTCTCAACAAGGATATCATACCAAGAGAAACAAAATCAAACCATGAGTGTCAAACACAAGCATAAGAGCAAAAGCATGAACCAACACACAAGAGTGACTAGCCAACACAAGCAAATCGAATTCCTTCATGAGAAATTCGAAATTGGGAGAGAGAGGGACACGATCATGAGGGTTACATTCCAAAAATATCAAATAGGAGTTACACATCAAGTGTCTACACCAAGAGGCACAATAATCCAACTCACGAGGGCACACTGGGTGAGAGAGGGACTCCAATCCTCAAATAAAAATTAATATCAAGGTAAATAAAACCAAGGAGTAATATAACACATCGGGGTGCATAACCAAGAGGGTTCATCAAGTACATAAGAAGGGTGTACAACATAAACATAGGATCAAAACACATAGGTAAACACTTTTCCACAACCCCTTGCTCGTAACATCATGGTTCCACATACTCTCTTTTGTGGCATTGACCATCTAGTTGTTTTTATTTTATTAATTATTTTATAAGTTCAACATAATAAAAATAATAAATGTGCAAAACATAGTCCAGGCACCTTGTGCCACTGTGTCCACAATAAAAACAATAAGAATATGTCCAGGGGATAAACCAGAGGGTATTACAGAAACAATCCCCCATAAATTTTAATTTTCAATATTAGTAACAATTATAATATTGAATTAAGGATGAAGGACAAACTAGGGTGATCTTGATTAAGTAATATGCTTAAATTTTCCTTAGCAAGGTGAGCTCCTAAATTGTGCTTAACATTGAGTTTAACTTGTTTTGGGTTGGAGTGTTACAAAGGAGTTTGTATACTTTCTTGGAATGGAAAATTAAGAAGAAGTTGTTTTCATTGCAACTCAAACTCTAAGGCTAGGAGTATGTAGATGGATTATAAGTAACGTGGATTCCTTAAACTACAGGCTTATCTTGCTATGTAAGTGAATACAATACATTTTGATTTATCGATTTGATCATTATTTTTAGTTTTTCATGATTGAAAAAGGAAACTTTATATCTAAAATTCTCTCTTACACATTAATATCGACACCACATATTTCTAGTGACTTTTCATAAAGAAAATTTTGTTGTCATGTTGTTGGTCTCTTTCCTTTGAGGCATCCCAAGAGAAACCTACTTCCTTTTTTCAAAATATATATCTTCTCCCATACACAAACTGTGTAGCTAATTTGAACTATTCACTATTGTATGACCAAATATTTAAATAATATATTAAAAAAAACATCACTCCCTATAAATAAGGTAACAACATTATTTTGACACATTCAACATCCGTGAAAAGGATGCAAAGTATATGTTTGAGTTTACAAAATGTGAGTAAGTACATACAAGTCTTTAGAAAAAAAGTTTTTTCTTAAATTTTATTGAAATCAACCTATGTTATTATGTCTCCGACATATAGTTTTTCAGTAAGGGACACTAGTCGATGGTTGATTGTTAAATTTGCAAGAAAAACTATAGTCTAAACATAGGAAATGGGATTTTATTTACAAAAATAAATTTTTAAATAACATTTTTTTAGCAACTAATTGGTTGTTTTTAGGCTGACGTTTGCCTCATTATGTGTTTCTCACCAGGGGGCGACAAGCATACGTTGTCCTGTTTAAATGTAAACCAACTATCTGTTTTTTGTCTTATTAATTGCTTCATAATTAATGATATGCCTTGACGGCCGGTAGGTGTAGTTTTACCTCCCCCCAAGATTTTGAAGTTGGAGCAACTGCAAATATTGAATTTCTTCAACAACAATTTCATTGATCCACTCCCATGGATTTTGCGAGATTCTTTGCTTTGCAGGAGCTCAACCTGTCGGGCAACTACTTCGAGAGATCCATCCTGGTGGAATATGGGTCGTTTGGTGATAATCTCAGTTTTCTCCACTTGGCTAGAAATTTTATTAGGGTACCTATACCTCTAGAATTGGGAAAGCTACAGAGTCTCCGCCCCATGGAGATTGGTTACAATTATCACACCATGGGAACTCGGTATCATGACTTCCCTCTCTTTTGGTTATCTGACATAGACGCTTTAGATTCGGCTAACTCTCAAAGCCATTTTCAACTGGCATTGTATTTGAAATATTTGTGTTTTTTCATTTTCATTCCGTCTATGCTTTGTTTGAGGATTATTGTGCTCATATGGATGTTTTGCAAATGTTTTACAAATGAATATGGTGGATAATGGAATCCAGACGCAGAAGAGGCATAATGGCATCTGCTCGACAACAACGGTGCTTTGGTTGTGAAGGTGCAGACATTGGGTGAGTTCCATTTGTCGTAGCATAAGAAATTGGTGCCTTATGTTTCCTAGTAAAGGATGTCTATGGGGTTTTCTAATCAATTTTTCGAGCAAGAAAGGAAAAAGCAACAACTGCAATCCATCATGTTTTTATTTTGATGTTGGTGTTGCTATGTTCATGGAACATAGACGAGAGAATGAATTTGTCTAGGAATGAAAGATTAATTGTTCTATTTTATGTGTGCATTACTTCTTTGTCATCTATGTCCAATCACCAATATGATCCTTAATTTTGGCTTCCATAACATTTTTCACAACACTTATAAGGCATAACTTCGTTATGTTCGCACATGCCCTTGTGCACACTTTTGATAATAAGCCTATCCCCTAGGAAAATATTAAATCTCCCTCTTTACTAACAATTTCTGCATAGATTGCGTTCAATTCTTTGCGTGCTATGAATCTCACGTCCAATTGCTTGCAGGCTTCTGGGTTGGCTGGAATTCCTGAGATTACTGGCTTGGGATATCACGGGCTTATGGGCTTGCCTTCCTATAGGTCCTATGACTCCAACTGACAAGTCTGGGCTAGATGAGAGAGTGAGTTTGAAGGGGAGATCCTAGTAAAAAGGTCTAGGTCCAAGTTTCCAAGCATGCTGCTGAAATTCCAATTAGCCTGCGTTTGGCTAAATTTACGACTAGTTACAACGCTTTGAAGTTCACATATATTCTACAAAACTATCGATGGGTATGTATTGACGACGATCTTAACTCTGCCATGCTTCATACATATGACATAAGCTTCATCCCTTCATAAATCTTGATTGATCTTAGAGTTAACGTTGATATCATGTAACAAAAGTTTTCAATTGACATACTGGTAAATATGACAGACGCAGCTGCTTGGCATTTTGTTACTCCCAATAATTAGACCCTTGAGGAAAAAATATTAGGTCAATATGTCTTTTGCTGGAGGGTTTCATGTAATCATTGCAAGTTTTATTTTTATTTTTTTATATGTATTCTATTTTATCGGTTTCAATTACCATGGAATATGTTTGTATTACTAGAGTGTAATCGATGCAAGGGTTCTTTATTGTAAAATATGTATCCATCATTGGAATGTAGCTTCATCAAATTCATATACAAATTGTAGTTTCTGCAAGTTTGGGAAAACTTGGAATGATGATACTCTCAGTTAATTATTCAAACAATATTGTTTATTTGAATTTGGGTTAATGCAAGAGCGGAGTGTTCACTTCAAACCGGGTTCAATAGTGCGGCTTAGCATGGAAGCTTGGCTAATTCAAACAACATCTATTATTTGAATGGGGGTTAATGCAAGAGCCGAGAGTTCAGTTCAAACAGGGTTCAATACTATTTGAAGGCCTACAAGTTTGGCTCAGTTTGGTTAGGCATAGCTATTATAACTAAATAATTGTAATTGTGTAATTATTTTATGCCTAGAAAACATTTTTTTCTAATTGCTATCTTAAACAAAGAACCAAAATGAACATTTCAAATTGAAAGGAACATCGTCATAACAATTTTTAAAAATTAATTATTTAAGTTGTCAGGTTAAGGGCTTCTTATTGCTAGAGTAATAATTAATGAACAATTTTTAAGAGTTAAAAATAATATTATTAGAAGTTACAAACTTCATATTACTAAGGTTAATAGGCTCATATTACTCGAGGAATAATCATTGATCAATGAACCGTTTTTAAAAGTTAAAAATAATATTATTGAAAGTTAAAAATAATATTATTGAAAATTAAGAGCTTCTTATTCGAAGTTAGGGTTTCTTATCTATTTTGAAATTGCCGAGCATTTATATTTTTATCTTTATGGTTTGTGTTTTATCTATTCTTTATGAAAGCTTTCCTTCTTAATTCACTTATAAGTTCAAATTAAATTAAAATTTAACCAATATAATAATATTATATTAATTTAAGCAATACAATATAATAATTAAATATTATATTTTAATTATAAAAATACATTTTAAAATATAAATAAATTCTATATATTAAAAAATTTTATATATATATAATACTCCCTCGTTACTTTTAATATTTTGTGGTTATTTACTTGAATGAAACAAGTAAATTAATTTTGATTTTGAATATAATTGGGGAATTGAGAGTTTTAACAGCTATACAATTAATTGACATAAACTTGGGTTTAAAAACAGTTATCAAAACCTCAGCATTCTCCATGGATACAAGTGGCCACTACTAGGGAGAGTTAGTTATTTTGCTATAAAATCCCTAGGCAAGGGAAAGTGCATGCAAAATAAAATGTGTGTTACAAGAAAAGAGAAATACGAGAAAAAAGAGTTGCCAGTGATCACAAGAGGTGAAGGCCCTATGGAATGTGTCCATAAGATAGCTCAGAGCTGCCAGATAGCATCTAAAGATATTAGGCTCTGTACCAGAACTGTCAGTCAAGCATAAGAGAATGCTAGGTCTCGGAATAATTTACTCTCTATAGTTACTGGTGGCAACTTGAAGCTACAAGAGAACTATTTTAAACCCAAGAGTCTGGGCAAGGGGGTGGAACCAAAAAAGTCTGCTTGCTATGGGTTCTAGTGGCAAGGTGGTGTGTGGTTGTTAAAACTGTGTTTTCCAAATATGTTTCTAAAACCATTCTTTTATTATGAGCATTCACTGATACGTGAATAATTCTTTTTAAATGTTGTTTATTTTTCAAATATAATTATGAGCAGTCACTGATATGTGAACAATTCTTTTTAAATGTTGTTTATATTTCAAATACAGACCCGAGTTTAGAGTTAACATTTTCCCTGCTGATGTTGTATTACAAACCCTTTGTTTTATTTGTGAGCCAATGTTATATTAACTTAGGGTTTATATTATCATGCATATCTTATTATTATGAATACAATCAGTAGTATTATAAGGGGAAATTATTGTTTTAGTATTTCAATTGGACAAAGATTTCTTTGTGTCAAGGTTTATTGAAAAAAAATAAAACCAGAGACTTGTAATAATTTAACCTAAAAATATTTCTCTGCTAGTTACATTATCGAACGATAATGATATCGAAGAACGAAACAGTTAGGGCATAAACTTCAATAGTTAATACTAAGACGTCGTTGAAACAAATCATACCGTCCAATAAACCATTACAGATATACAGTTTTTATTATTATTAAGAATAGAAACAAATAATCTGTGTTAATTCCTTAAAAGGAAACTAACAACCCTTCATTAGTAATTAAGAACAATCATTATGATATTGAAATCATCCGAGAGGTAGGGTTTCAAAGAGTCGTAAACATATTAATATTTTACTTACACACCAATAAGAAATAACAACCGAGTTTGGCACAGACACGGTAGAAACCCTAGCAATAAACTCTAGTAAACAGCGGCATTTAGTAAATTTAATATATGGGTTTTCATGTTTATAATTTCCATAATTCTAAATATTAAATTCTCGCTGAAAACAGATAGACAAGTTAACCAAAAATAAAAATGCATCGCAGCAATACAAAGCCAATACTATCTTTTCATCTATGCTAGGGTTTAAATACATAATTTAATAAAATTAAGAATCCACTGTAAATATGCCAAGCAACATTTCAAAAAACATAATAAATTCGTAATGGAGATTACCATAATACAGAAGCTGAACAGCTTGAGAAAATTAAACCCTAGTTGCGAAGTCATTTACATAACGACCAAAATAAAAACAATAACAAAATCACATGACAATTGAGCATGCAAGTGGAATGGTTGTGAATGCTTTCAATACTCCCTTCAATGCACAAATTGGGGAAAGAATCACTAGTTTAAACCAAACGTCTTACCAGTGGAACGAAGGATCGAGTCCTACGGTAACCATACCCGCAAACAACGAGTTACCAACCATTATTAAGTATCTGTAGCAATATTGTTGGTAATAGTTGCTAAAACAATATTTATATATGAATTTTATTTACCTGTAAAATGATGTTAGTGGTGGATTTGAATAACTGAGATTTGAATGGTTGGAACAGTTGTAGGGGTCTTCAAGTAGGACTTTAAAATCCATAGAATGAAAGGTATGCTTCCAAATAGCTAACAGATGTAGATTTGTAAACCAAACAATTCAAGGTTCAAGCAAAATAGCACAAGAAACTTTATTATATTCTCTGCGAGTAACTGGTGAAAGGAGCAAAACATAGTGTTGCGAGTGAAGAATAGTTATTGACTGAACTGTTGAAGAAAATAAATCCAAACCAAATTCAAACCCCACTTTTGTGCTTTACAACTGTCTTCCATTTACGGATTTGAAGAATTATAAACTTTAACTAAATTTCTTATAGTTAAGCGGCGTGCTATAGTTGGAAGGATTGAGTTTCTTTCTACCTTTCCATTCCTTGAATGTTTAGTAACATGGATTTTAGGTTCCATTACGTTCCTTCTTAGCCATTGCACCATTGAATATGATGCCTGCAAGATTTAGGTGATTTAGCTATGAAGCTAAGTAAGTCATACAAGTTTAAACTAGTGTATCTATCCCAAATCATCCTTAACAAATTACCAATGATTAATTATTAACCATCGCTTTGCTTGAATTTATACTTGCGATGAGGATTTAAAATCTCCAAACCATTGGCCGGTGCATTCTAGTAACTTAATAAGTTTATCGCAAGCAAGAAGTAAAGTATATAAACTAGTTTTTTTTATGGTTTTTCACATGTAATGTTTTAAACTTTGGCAGGGTACAAAATGGTATCAAAGCGAGGATATAAAACTTGGACCTAATGGGACACTGAGTAGTTTGTTTGTATCCACTACTCTAATATTTATAAATAACAAAAGGAAACATATTGTTACACACGGACATAGCAATGGTAGAACCTGAGCATCATGGTACCCTTTGCAATGGCAGCTCCAATTGTGGTACATGAGTCTCTAAGGATTACGGTGTCATAAATATTCTTCTTCATTAGCACCTTAGTTCCTGTTCATAGTGCTAACATCACAACATTGTTGCTAGTGGGTATATAAGTAATAATTTGGATGTTTTGGAAGAAATATAAGATTTTAGGAGTGATCCATTCACTCTCATTGATCATTGATCTTCAACTTCCAGGAAATTCCTACATGATTGAATGCACCAATACTCAGAGTTTTGAAGAAGGAGAAAATTGTGCATCTACCATCTCGGTGGAGCACTTGGATTTGTTCCACACTCTTGGATATGATATGAACTTATTTGGATATGATATGAACTTATTTGGTTCAAGTTTTAAGTTTCAAAAGACTCTAGCAATACTTATGGTTGTTCGCATTAATTTTGGTGTGAAAAATCAAGTACCAAAAGTCTCTTTCAAATTTGTTGTTGGGGATTTGATGTCAGTTTTCTCTCATGAGTTTGTTGATATTATATTTTGTGAATCATTGGTTATTTTTTAAGCTATATCATATTATGGAGCTCAAGCATTCTCTCTCTACACTCCCAGGTCTTCTCTACCTTCCTATTTGATCGCATGCTCATCTCCTCACAAAACTAGTAAAGACGGAGACATTATGCATTCACCTAGACACTTGATTCTAACACTTGGAGCTGATTTTACCTCACATGGTTTGATGTTCAAGGCTTCCATATATCGGTTGCTTGGGTTTTCCTCACATGGTTTGAATTCTCAAGTACTTTTTCTCTCTCATCAGTTGATCTCAGTTGCTGTACATGGGTCCAGTTTTCATATTGCAGCTATCTATGTTCTTGATTCAATTGAGCATTTTTTTCTTCTTCCAAAGAGGAAAATTACTCTAGACATAATCATTAGTTTGGAGAGGTTCACATGCACAATTCTAGGATGCTGCTACACAGAAGAACCATGCTGCAGCATAGTGCTACAAATTGCACTAGAGTTTTTTGCAAGTTATTTCTCAAAGAGGAAGATTTTTCTCCTAAGAATAGCTTGTATTTCCTGTTCCTGCTTATTTTGAGGCGGGGGGGGGGGGTCCCATGAGGTTTTCCCCTATTCCCTCGGTTTATTAAGCAGCTTTTAATTCTTTTGGATTGTAATGGGTGACTTTTAGCCTTGATGCTAGGGCCCATAGTTGTCCAAGTTAGGATTGGGGGGGGGGGTGTTAGGATTTATAATCCTCCCTTGTCTATACTTAGTCTATTATATTATACTTGCCTAACTTAGGAGTCATTAATTAATATTGGTGCCACCAGTACCAGTCACTAGAGTGTGGGGAACACATATAGAGGTTAACTACAACTGATTGAATGTTCATGCATCAGTTTATGTGCCTCTCAGACCAATCCCCACAATTTAGGAGCCATTGGGAGTGCCACCACCAACCTCCTTCAGTTTTTGGTAGTTAGTAACTAGTTAAGCTAAGTTATGCTCTAGTTACATTAAGTTATATGTCCTCCAGTTCAGTTGTCCCCAATCTTGCATGGTTGCATGGGGTTAGGCACCTATTCTCACCTAGCTCATCAGATTAATTGGTTTAATTGATTAAGAGATTGAATTAGACATCTGGAGTTAGATTAGTGAGCTTCGTTAGTGATTTAGACACTTATAGTTAGCCAGTAAGTCGGATTGAGTTGGTAGATTCGAATCCTATCCACGTGATTTGAATTCTCTTTATTGTAACATTGTTGTATACTGTTGGGATTAATGAAGATAATATTGTAATTTTACTGACCAATGCTTATCAGTTTTCTGTGAAATTTGTCTTGTTCAGTGTGTATCTTTTATTCCATTCCACTGCACAATAATACAACTCAATTGCACTCATTGCTTGTATATCAATGACACAATAATTTAAACAATCATGATAGTTTCAAGAGGGGATTTATCTCCTTGACTACCCACTAAGATGGTTTCCTTAGGGTATAGCCTCATATTGAACTTCACCATATTGAGTTTGGAAAATTCCTCCAATTCTAGTTGTTGATTGATTGCCCAAAGAATCAACTTGTTTATTTTGACTTCTTAATAGATGCTAGAAACCCATTTAATAGATGTTAGAAATATATTGAATAAATGCTAACTATATTTTCCTAACTTCTCAATTGGATCCTCGCTAAGGTAGTGTTACGAAGAGGAGAACGAAACTTTCAGCTCCAATTGTGGTGCAAGAGTCTCTAAGGATTGTGGTGTCATAAATATTCTTCTTCATTAACATCTTAGTTCTCGTCCATAGCACCAACATCGCAACCAAATTATTGGACTCGGTTCCAAGGCTCTAAGAGAATGTTTCAATAATATTTCCTCAAGGGTCAAAGAACACCTCTCACGCACCTGTGCTTCATGCTTTTCTCCACCAACCTAGAACGTTGTTTGGTCCTCTCCTTATCTCCCTAAGGTGATTTTTTTCACGTGGCTCCTTCTGCACAAAAGAGTGTTGACTGAAGAAAACTTGAGCAGGCATGTGTTCAACGTGTTGTTTAGATGTTGTTTCTGCAACGCAACTAAGGAAACGTCGGATCATATATTTTTAAATTATGAGTTTTCTCAACAAGTTTGGGAGCTGGTCCTTCTTGGTCTCTCTGTTTCGGCACCTCCTTAAATCTCTATAACAACTTTCTTCCCTTCCTGACACAAATCAATTCCTAGCTGAAAAGATCAAAATTCTAACAATTTAGTCAAAAGTGTGGAGTGGAAAAAGATTTGGCAGGTTATCCCGAAACTTATATGGTGGTCGTTATGGATATCACAGAATGATTGGATCTTCAATGATAAGTCGTCGATGCCAGAGAAAGTAGCTTGTAAATCTAAAATGTATATCACAAAATTGGTCCAAAATTCTTTTTCTCTCTCACCATTGCAAGTTGAGGTATGTGTGTGACTCGGTAAGTGTCCTCTTGCCAATCAAAAAACGATCCCCCTCAAACCCAATTGCCCGCCATTTTGGTGAACTTGCTGCAATGAGACATAATTTTTAAATAAGTGGATGAATTCTTACTCAGCATGTATTTTTTTTTATGGCGCACCCAAGGGAAATGTCGGGTTATTTGGTGCCGGGGGGTTGTTTATATTTCCTGATCGACTGAGTGAAACAAGATTTAGTTGGGGCCTTGGTTCAATGTCTAATAATCAAGCTAAGAGTTACAGTCTTCTCAAGGCATGTCAGTTGGCAAAGGAGGTTGGTTTTAAATCTATTCAAGTTTTTGGGGACTCCGAACTGTTGATAAAAATGCTAAACTTAGATGGTCTTTTTAATAATTCAACTCTGGAATTAATTATGCAGAGAATTCAAAATTCAATGAAGGACTTCGAACAGGTAGATTATTTTCACATTTTGAGAGATTTTAATGGAAGGGCATAATCTTTACCTAACCAAGCCTGTCTCCTGGCTCAAGGACATCTTAGTCTTAATGGAGAAATCAACATATTTCATTCAAAGCCCTAAGTTTTTCTTGGATTTTCCATTTGTAAGACTTAGCTCGTTTTTTGAATGGCTTGGAGTAGTTTCTCCTTGGATTGTAAATGGTTGTATTGCTCTTTCAGTCATGGAATGTTTTCATAAAAAATAAAATAAAAAATATATCCATTTTTGTTAAAAAAAACTGGGGTTGTAGAATTTAATATGAATCTCCAATTTCGGGTCTCTGGGCTCTACAACCTCTGCAACCTCGATGACCATGAAGATCTGCATGCATTCAGCCTTGACTGTTAACGTGAGCTTGCCCACCAGCTTCGCTCTAGCTAAGGCCCGATCCAGCTCGTTTACCTTGCATGAATGCTACGACAGGTTGGTCATGGCTCTCATTAGCATGAGCGCATGTTAGATCAGATCTAGAGGAGTGCAGGATGGTTGATTCATGGAGCGTCTAGTGGTGAAGGATCTTTGACTGGAGTGTGTGATGACTCTCCATGCTTGATGCTGCATGCATGATGTGTTCAAGATCGGTTCATAGGTGAGCTGTGGTTCAGATCTAGGTCGGAAAGGGTCTCTTACCAATGGGATCTGAGGAGGGTGGGCCTTCTACCCCCTTTCTTTAGTTTTTGAGAAACTCGTCGCTGAGTTACGTAAAAAAAACTCAAAACGAGCACCCCCAAAGTTTGTCAAGCGGATAGAGGAGGTTCCGATCATAGCAGTGCCACCAGAGGACACAATTTGAGTAACTATTTCGCTAGCAGAGAGGGCTTTGATTGGGAAATTCACCGGACTCTGGCCCTATCCAAAAACCACTGAGAGTTGGGTCCAAAGGAACTGGAGACCATTAATTGCAAAGAATGTAGCTTCTTACTCAGTCGAGAGAGGTTACTTTTTATTTGATTTTGAAGTAAAGGAGGACAAAGAATTAATTTTCCGGAATGGACCCTACTTCATGGGCCCTCAAGGCCTTTACCTGAATAACTGGACATCGGACTTGGACCCAGAGGTAGACATTCCTGGACATTCTAATTTGATTTATTTTCAAATAGACCTTCTCGTTCTTTACCACAGTAATCAAATTATTATCAAATATTTTATTTTATAAATCGATATTCATGTTCTTTATCATTATAATTTTAATTATTTTATTTATAAAAAAATAATGGTTATTTTAAATACTCTATTCTCCGTTAAATTATTCAATTAAAGTTTTGTAATACCCTTCACCGAGTTGTAAACTGCATTATCTTCAGTCACGTCAATGGAAGTGGCTCTCCATAGCTCAACCTTTCTGCAAGTGCTTTTCCACAACAATGTTTCCGTAAGTGCCTTTCCATAACACTGTTTCCGCAAGCTCCTTTCTGCAAGTGCTTTTCCACAACAATGTTTCCGTAAGTGCCTTTCCATAACACTGTTTCCGCAAGCTCCTTTCCGCAACACCGTTTTTAGGAGCTAAAATGCTTTGGAACCTGGTTGCACAAAATCCCTCCTGGTACAGTAAGGTAATTTGGAATAAATATTTTAAGGGACTGAGACTAAGGTGTTTGGATTTTCCAAAGTTTAATCAGGGATCCTTGATATCCTCTCTCTATAAAAAAGAGCTACCAGGATTCAAGAAGGATCTGTTTTAGATCCCTGGAAATGGTAAATCGATCAAGCTTTGGAAAGATTTAGTCATGGGGAAAACGTGCCCTCCCAATACTCCAGATTTCGGAAATTGGTTGGATGGACAAGGTATCAAAACGATTTAGGATATGTCTTAGTGGAACAGCGAGAGCCACCAGAGGTGGAGTGGTTGGAATCTACTAGACTGTCTCGAGGAGCTTGACGATGAAAAACTTCAATTTATGGATTATCTCACTAGTATTGCACCGGTAGATCGTGGAGTTCGTGATTGGTGTGGCTAGGGTAGCCAGGGGGTGTATACCGCACCAATGGGATACAGGGTGTTCTCAGCAATTCCAGGCGCTGTCAATAACTCGACAAGATGGAAATTAATGTGTGAAACGCCAATGCTGCCTAAAATTGACATGTTCTGCTGGACATTCCTGCATCGGAGGGTCCTCACGGGTGAGAATTTGGAGAAACATGGAATTGAAGGCCCATTCAGATGTCATTTGTGCCAGGTAAACTTAGAAACCATGATGCCTCTATTTTTCGTTTTCCCCTATGCTAAAGATGTGTGGGATCAGCTCACTATTCCATGGTTCGGCAAGGTGGAGGTGCTTGGGAATGCTCAGCAGTGGATTGTAAATTGGGAAAAGGCGTATAAAGGCGATCTGTCCAACAAAAAGGGAATGAAAAATTGTTGGATGAAGTTGCCGAAGTTGGTTTATTGGCACCTATGGATAGAATGAAATCAAACAATTTTCCAGAACATAGTTCAGCCACCAGGCAAAATTGTTACCAATACCCAAGCTCTCATGGGCGAGGTTTTAAAGATTAACCACATCTCAAGGAATAAAGCTAAGCTCACACTTAATGAGATAATGTGGTTGCATTCCTTTAATTTTATTACCACCGATTTTGAGCCACTCTCGAAGAAGTTGGAGACCTGGGAAATCAGATTTGATAATTCTCAATTTGGGAATTGGATGAAGGAGAGGAAGATGTTTAAGTTGTTCTTCGACGGCGCCTCAAAAGGGAATCCAGGGAAGGCGGGAGGTGGAGGGGTCATTATTTGTCCCGAGGGAAATATAGAAGTGGAATATTCTTAGAATATTGGATTTGATTCCAACAACATGGCTGGAGTCTATGGGCTGTGGCAAGGAATTAAGCAACTGAAAGAAAAAGGAGTGGAGGAAGCTATTGTTTTTGGCGATTCCAGGTTAATTATTCAAGCGCTAAATGGTGCTAGTCAAAGTCGAAATATGAGATTAGATAGAGTGATAAGAAGAGTTAAATCTCTCACTAAGTCCTTTCGGAAAGTAGATTTCTTTCATATTCTCCATGAGCTAAATGACTTGGCGGATCAGGAAGCTGATAGGCAATGGGGTTAAGTAAGATTGAGTTGTCGATAAATCTTTTACTATCTTATGCTATTCCTCCTTAGGATTAATTTTGAGTTTGTGGGGAATGTTCAGACTTGTTTGTAGGAGTAGCAGAAAAGCTAAGAGTCTGGTTTCGTAAAAAATCAGATTGTTGTATCTTGCTGCTTGTCCCAATTTCTAATTTATAATATAATCGTTTTTGTCAAAAAAATAAAATAAATATGAATCTATTTAGTAATTGTATTTATGTTTGGAGACTTTAATATATAACTTTATTTTTAAGTTTAATTCTGAACACACACACACACACACACACACACACACACACACACACACACACACACACACACATATATATTAACTGGGCATACCTTATAGATGTAACAAATCTCACCTACTTGGCTATAACAAAACATTTTTTTATGCAATAACCAAAATAAAAAATTACACATCGTGATCAATACATAAGGAAATTATATGTTTCTATTTTTATAATTATAGAAATATATGTTTATCGTGTATTCTGAAAATTTAAATAAATTTGATATCTTAAATTTCGAATTTAATATAGATTCAATCAAATGTCAACTTTAAAAAAAAATTAATATATATCGAGAGGAAAAATATTTATTTTACCAAATGTGAGAACCTCAATCCATGTCACTAGAGGTAGTTTTGGCATTCCTATTGGCCATTGTAAGAATTAATTAAGTTATTGGTTCAACACATTTACATTTACCTATTATACGAACCTTTGCATCATGAAGGCAATATTCACTCTACATCCCAACTTAATTTTATATATTATAATTAATGAGTGGTTTCAAATGAGTGTCGATATGAGTTTTCTATAAAAGACATGTGTTATTGCATTAGACAATGCACCTATAGTTTCTCGTCCATCAAACACCCCAAAAAAGGAAGGCAACAATGCACATGGTACATAATGGAGAATAGATTTACATGGCCATGGCACAACTTGTCACCATTTCCATTTTCTAGTTCATATTTGTATTTATTTTCAAGGACCTACCTCTACCTCATCGAAGGCAATATGGTGTCATCTCCCAACAACAAAGTACATGGTTCCCTTAAGTATCCAAGAATATACAAAATATGTCATTAAGAGTTGCATGCTTGCACTTCAACAAAAGAAAAAATTGAGATATAATTTTAAGTGTTCCAAGACTGCTTGATTAATACATCTTGGGGTCATCCTTTGGTGTGTTGATCATTCTGCATTCCATGTTGTGTTGATCATCATCCATACCCTATTAGTAAGTGGTATTGATTACCATCCATCTTGTGTTGGTAGGTGGTAACTATAAGTGGAGAGGATATGATGGTTTAATTAGATGTCAACCAACATTCATTGATACCATTGTTGGAAAAAATGTTTCATAGGTGAATTCCATACACAACCCCATGGGAATTAAAACACATTCCAATACATTTTTCGCATCCCAATCTAATACTAATATAAATTACAAGGATCTTAACAAGTCGAGTTGATTTCACTGAATCCACTCTTTATTTCCAACTTCAAAACAAAAAACCACATTATATCTTGATAATTTTTCTTCAAGTTTTAGTTGTCCAAGTGAAGTGAGTCTCGTTGATGCTTTTCCTACCAAATTCTCATTGATGCCTTACCAAAAAATCACCTTAATATTACTGATATTTGAAATCAAACATTAGATTACTATCAACAACTTGATTTCTACACACTTTTGGAAAATTTTGTTTGTCAAGGTATTTGATTGTTTGATTTTAGAGCATTTAGTGAAGATGATTTTGTGGTTGTAATTTGATTATTTAATAACTGTGTATTTTTTGAGGTAAAAGTTTTGTTTTTATATGATTGTATGATTTCCAAGGACTTTTTGTATATCCCAATGTACATGCATATTTTCTGTGTATGAGATTGTAGTTTATATTCCTTAATCACATATTTCTTAACGATATGGATGGAATATTGATAAACTAGCATATATCCATCTCAAATATGGATCTATTAAGCATCGAGAGGGATTCAAGTTCTTGAGGTGTAATTTTGTATTGATGTTTAAAAAGTTAGGATAAAAAAACTACACATCAAGAAATTGGATCCCTATTGGTCTTAATAGATCTAGATTTAAGATGGATCTATGTTGGTTTTACTTATTTTTGTCCACCAACCTCTTCATCATTGGAGGTTCCTTACATGTTATTAGGTACATGAGAAAAAAACGTATCACTAGTGATGCTCAACTAAAGAGAAGCATGTATAGAATTCAAAATGTCACTCGGTCCTTTCAATAGGTGATTTCCTACCACATTATTAGAGAACTCAATTATCTATCCCACATCCTAGAAATAGAATGAAGCAACATAAGGATTTGTGAATATAACAAAAAATGGGGGGTTTATAACTTTGTGCCTAATACCCTAAGTTCAAAGCGTCCATCCCTCTCTCCTAAATTAAGTATGGAAATGACTATAAATCACGATTCTAGGGGGGCATAGGAATACATCCACACGCTCTCATGCTCTCTCCGAAGGTTATTATGATTTTAAAGGAAAGGTACGCCCACTCTCCTCTAGTGCATGTGGCAGGCCATATTGTGTAACAAAATTGTATGGTCTTATCACGATTCAATGGATGACAGGGAATTAATTTCTCATGAGCCCTGAGTTTAATGGGGTGCATAAATTTCCTCTCTATGATAGCTCATTTGTTGAATAAGTGAAAGTCGACCTCCTCTGTAGTTTCTTACTCTTGTTGTGATCTATTTATTGTGCAGTCTCTCCCTTCTACTATCACATAGGTGTTGGAAGTCAGTCAGTATTTCATGATTATTGGTATCAAGGAAGGCAAAGTTGATAGTTCAAGGTACAATAAGTTATACAACTTGACGAAAACCCGACATTGTTTTTTGTTTTTTTATAGGCATCAAAACCACCAAAAAACAGCCCCGAATCGAAAAGTGGTACTACCGGTAGCACCACTTTTTTGTGGGGGGGGCTAAAATTATAGCTTTTGGTAACCCCAAGTAGTGTAGTGTTGTGTCGTTGTAGTAAAAACTATAAAGTTGACCCTAGAATAAAAAATGGTAGAAAATGTTTTCTTTTTTCGGCACTAAAATTACAACTTTTTTTGACATTGTCACCTTAAAAACCAACAACTTCGCAATGAAAATACTAAAACAATTGACTACTAAAATATAAGTGCTACTAATAACACCCCTTTCCTTTGTCGAGTTACATTTCTAAACATTTTAAAACCAAAGTATACAAATATTTAAATTTTATTTTTAAAATCTTTGTAAAAAAACAACATTTACAAAAACCAAAACATTAAAAAAAACTTTAAAAAACACACATATGAAACATAACATAAAAAAAAACACATTTTAACCATATAATAAAAAATTTTGAAAAAAAACCAAAGAAACGAAGAAAAAAACCCAAGTAAATGAATGTGGAGTGATGATGAAAGACGGAATAAACGGTGGTGAAGGGAGGTGGATGGAGACGTAATTATGAGAATCACGCTCCCATCCAAGCCACCCTCCATCTCGCCCTTCACCATCACTCCCCTCTCACGTGACCCTCCCTCTACACTCCCCATCTTCGTCAGTACCCACCCCCTAACTACCCTCCATTCCGTCTTACATTATTTTATTAAACAACCCCCTGAGTTAATTTATTTACGCCGAAGGCGTTTTTTAGCGGGTTGTTCATCTACCAGTTTCGTCAGTTTGTTGAGAACAAATGAAAACCTACCATGTGTAACCAAAACATTAATGTGTGTGGCTACCGTCAATGGGCAGCGGAGATCCGCAAAGCATCTAGACAACCTATGATAGCCAGTGGAGTATGCCGTCTGGACTAATACTTCAATATCCAGGTACTTCTTGAGTCTTTCCGCAATTGAGTATTTCAATAACTCAACCTTTCCGCGAGTGCCTTTCTGCAACACTGTTTTTGCAAGCTCCTTTCCTCAAGTGCCTTTCCGTAATAGAGTTCTACAACTTTGTTTCCACAATTGCGGAATGCAGGTATGTAATTCCAATTTTAAAAAAACGGGCTTCCACAATCTTGCCGCCGCAACGGTCCTTTCCGCAATCGAATCGTGGATTGCGGAACCTACCAGATTGTGAGGTTTCAATAAGCTAGAGGGGTTTTCCTATTCTGACAATGATCACATGCAATTAAGTGATGTCATATACAGGGGAAAGAAGGAGCGAGGACCGGAGCAAGGAAGGAACTTATTCAAAGATCTTGAGGGTCCATGAATAATAATAATCATGTCCGACTAATTATTATTACTTTTAAAATATGTCGATCAAATTAAAAAATAACCATAAAATAATGAACATGTTCCTATTATTGTTTTAATAAATGAACTGGTAATTTATGCCATGAAAAAGCATCCATGGCCTATGTGCATCCTTTACAAGCTAAAAGTGTATTATGTTTTATAGGGAAAATGACCTTAATTTTCACATTATAATATATAAATAATAATAACAGACTAATTTACATCAAATTCATTGTTTTAGTCTCTGTGCAACTCCTTCAATGCTATATGTATACAAACAACGAATATTGTCTGCTTCTGACTGAAAAAAGAAGAAGAAGAGAATATGGCCATGATTACATTATTAAGCTAATAGGGATATTGGCCCCTTCCACCAACGTAGTGAACATTTGGGTCATTCTATTTGCAAACAATTTATTTTTCATTGCGTTGTTTGTGTTTAAACAACTCCAACTCCGTATGGCTACTCATGTGTTAAATTGCCAATATGTAATGGGAGGCTTTCATAAGGTTTTTTTAATGAGGTTTAATTTTAATTTATCAACACACAAACATGTATTCTTAACCATTAATTTATATATAATGATAATAATAATAATAATAATAATATTATTATTATTATTATTATGTCACTGCATGGTGGTGACATATATGGATAGGTTAGTTGTATTATTTTAATAGTACAGTAGAAAAAAAATTCTAAAGTTCTGCAATGTCTTAACAGGGATGGATTGTTGAAGGGATGTATTTAGAGTTTTATTTCCATGGATGTATTGTTGAAGGGATGACCAATTATATGCAGGTCTTCTTTATGAATTGCATGGGTATTGGATCTTAATTTATACAGATCTTCTTATCGGTTTTCTGAAACACGCAAATCTAATGTGGGTCTTGTTTGTTTGTTTGTTGTGGTTGCAGAATTGAGATGGATACCTTTCTCTTCACATCTAAGTCTGTGAACGAGGGACACCCAGACAAAATGTGTGACAAGATCTCTGATGCAGTGTTGGATGCATGCCTCAGCCAGGACCCTGATAGAGATGGGGTCGACAAGGCTTCTCTCCTAATAATTTGGTTTTTATTATATTTTTTATTTTTCCAATGAGTGAGATGGGGTCGACACGGCTTCTCTCCTAATAATTTGGTTTGGTTCGTGAATTCCAATAGCTGGTATTAAGTTATAATTTGGTTCCATGAAACTTTTGTGTGAGAGTTTTATAATGATTTTAACTCTATAATATAATGATTTTAACTTTAAACTTGGTGTTGGATTTTATTTTTAAAAGTTCGGTTCATTATACACCAACTATATCTTAACATATAGTTTGGTTCATTCGTTCATTTACAAAGTATTTGTTTACATAGAATATAATTGTATTCCAAAAATATCCGTTATTTTTTCAATAAGTAGGTGATTTATTTCTTATTTAGTTTTTCTTAGCATAGAAGATGTTTTTATTCAATTTTTTAGAAATTTAGTTTATATTATGATAGTTATTAGTGAAATCCAATGGATTTAAATGGAATTCATAAATATTCGTTATTTTTATATAAGTAGGTGATTTATTTCTTATTTAGTTTTTCTTAGCATAAAAGATGTTCTTATTCAATTTTTGAGAAATCTAGTTTATATTATGATAGTTATTAGTGAAATCCAATGGATTTAAATGAAATTCATAGGAATTTCCCTTCAACATAGGTTTTAAGAAGAATCATGGCTTGAAGGGCTATATTGCATCTGCATGTCTTAATTTGTTGTAGTTATTTTATGATTTTGGTTGAGTGGTCACCATGAAGGTTAGTTATTCTACCTATTTCAATGAAGCCATTTGTGTGTTTACGTGTATGCTACACCCTTCTCCAATTTTACATGGATGTATCCATATCTAATATGCAATAAATTGGATCTTTGATCATGAATAAGGATGCTTAGCACACATTTTGCATCTTTTCCAATTATCTTTGTTTGCTCAAAACATTGAGAAATCAATTGGATGGCTAAGTAGTGAAATCCATTTGACGGCTAAGTAATTTTTTTGGCAAAATAATTTTCCTTTTTGTTACAAATTTGTGACAAAGTACTATATTTCTATAGCTTATATAGCAATAGTCATTACCAACTGCGGTGACATTGCCACCTCATGGCTCTTGTTATTATTATAAATTATTTATATTTTATAAAATATTTATATTTAAAAAAAAATCAATTTATTTTACAATATTAATTAAAAATATTTAAAAATCAATTTATTTTAAAAAATTATTGTAATATATATAATGAGTTGTTTGCCATGTTAATGGCCCGAACAGGTCAGTCACCAAGCAGCCCATTTTCATGGGCCTTGAAGTGCCAATGATTGTTCCTTCTGCAACTCCAATTCCGCAATGCAGATTGCAGATTGCGGAGCGTACATTAATGCTTATTTAGTTACTTTTCGCAAATGTGCTTCCATTTTTTTGACCAAATAATTATATTTGAAATCTTCAGCAACATAATTTTCTTTCTGCAACTCCCCTTTCGCAATGCGGATTGCAGGTTGCGGTAAGGTCCATAAACTTTTACAGTTTTACTTCCGTCGTTCCGCTTCTGCAATGCAGATTACGGGTTGTAGATTTTGATCCTCTTCTGAATTACCCATATGGAACAACGTTCCCTTTGAGAGAAAAGATGATAGTTTGATCCGCCTGCAACCTCCTACTAATCCCGTTGATGTCTCGGCTTACAAGGGAGGCCTTAGAGACTTCTTCGTCATCATCAGCTACTGGATATTTGGGGTGGAGAGGGTACACATCAACCTGTTGAGAGAAGCACATGCAATCACACAAGATTACAAATACAAGAAATGAATTTGTGAAGAAACCCATTTGATCTCAATGCCTGAATGATGCCTATACACTGCAGTTATGCTCTCCCAATGACAATAATCAAATTTATAACATGTGGGAGGAGAGGACTTACACACATCCGCTTGTCAAAGCTTTCCAGAGAAGCCTCAACTCCTAGTTTCATTAGTTACATGAAACTGGCGAGCCATATCTCAGTGCGAAGTGGCTCTAGCAAGCTCTATAAGTCTGTCTTAGCGTCCATTCTCGGAAAAAAGAGCTCTTTCCTCACATCCAACAAGCTGTTTTGCACGAAACTAAAAAATGGGTAGACGAACACCTAGATGCCACCGTGAAGCGTCTAGACGTTTGCAATTCATTGAGAGAAACAATATGTGATATCAAGGAATATCAGGCATCATTGCAGATTATCGTTCATCGCTTGGAGGGGATTTTTGAGAATCTAATCTGCACCAGACCAAAATCTTAAATGCATCCCCTTCCACCAATGTAATGAAAAATTGGGTCATTCTATGTGCAGACAATTTATTTTTCGCGGCGTTGTTTGTGTTTAAACAACTCCAACTCAGTATGGCTACTCATGTGCCAATATGTAATGGGAGGCCCTTCGTAAGGGTTTTTTTAATGAGTTTTAATTTTTTTTTCCATTGTTTAATGATATATATTTAATTTTTTAAATTTATCAACACACAAACATGTATTCTTAACTCCTCCAAATGTATGAGAAATATAACAACTTTGACATTTAAAAAAAGGAGCTCTATAAAGGGGATCATTGCACTAATTTCAATGAACTAGGTTGAAATCCGGCCCATTGCCAGAAAAAAAAAACATCCGCATACAAGTTTAGGATATTTAGCATATGGTCCGGACCAAACCCCAAAGTTTCAAATATTTAGCGTATGGTCCGGACCAAATCCCAAAGTTTCAGATATTCAACGTCTGGAGTTGACTTCTGGTCTGAATTTTGATCTTTATGTAATAAAAATTATAGCTATGCATTTTAGATGAAATTGCATTGAAGGAATGAAGACTTAACATGCCCAGGACGCCACACAAAGTAAACCAAGAAACATCATAGAATGCAAAGAACTTTACGTATTTTGCTATTTGAAATGTTTACTTCATGTTTTGTGCAACGGGGACTTGGGACTCTCTAACATTTGATAGACCAATTTATTTTCCTCTTTGAAATAATGATTATTCTCAAATAAAATCGGTATTTTAATATTTCTTCTATGAGTATTTTGGAATAATATTCCTTTTTCCTTCTTCTTTTTTTAATTCTTGGCAAGTGGGCCCTTCCCTAATAATATGGGAGTATTACAATGAAACATAGCCGATTTAAAACACTTGAAAAAATCCCTTTGGCTGAGATGAAGAAGTATATATTTTTCAAATTCGCATAACACTTCCATCTAGCCTCGACTACAGAAAAAGGCGGGTTAAAGGTTCCAGTGAGAGGGAATTTGAACCTTGGCGAGGGGTGTGAAACTCCCCAATTTTACCATCTAACCAAGAAAAACGTTTTTTTCCACATGTTTATTAATATAAATAATCTCTATCCGACCAAATTTGATACTTTGTACATTGTTAGATAAATATTTAGCGAGAGGAGTTCCACCTATTCATTCATATAAGCAAGTGGATGTGAAGTAGATGGATGGAAATAAACAATTTTTTATAGGTGGTAAGGATATGCAAATGAATGCTTAAACCAAATCGAAGGGCTGATAAGAAATTTTCTCTGGCAAGGGGGGAACAACGGGGAAAGCAAAAAATTCGCTCTGGTCAGCTGGAAATCTATAAAACTGCCTTGGTCCGAGGGTGGCCTTCAAATAAGAGATTTAAAAATCCAAAACTTGGCCATGGGAGCCAAGCTGTTATGGAAATTGCTTGAGACTAATCCCTCCTGGAGCAGCAGGGTGCTGAAGAAGAAATACTTTCCAGGGCCAACTCTAAGGTGCCTGGATGAAGATCACGCAGTTAGACATGGCTCTGTCATTTACAAC
>LPNX010575973.1:446720-490434 GCA_001517045.1 Pseudotsuga menziesii | reverse complement strand
GTCCGGACCAAACCCCAAAGTTTCTGGTAAATATCGAGTTGACTTATGATCATGAATTTTGATCTTTATTTAAGAAAAATTATTGCTATGCATTTTATATGATATTACATTGTTTTTTAAGGAATGGAGACTTAACATGCCCAGGACGCCACACAAAGTAAACCACGAAACAACAATGCCAATAACTCTTGACACCAAAAATAAAAAGGGACCAGAACACATGGAAGAACGCCACACTCTTAAATTTTGTCACAACTCCTCCAGGTTCTTTTGAAAAATTCCAACGCATAATTGGCGATATTGATCCCTATCCTTATCTGTGAGCAGTCACCAAAATTTCGATCAATTGCAACCCATCGAACCTTGGGGAAAACGCCTCCTCGCCACTCTTAGAATGAATATATTACTTGAAAAACCCCACCAACCTCCTGAAATGCACACTGAAACTTGCAACCACCATCAAGTAGACATAGGCAAAATTCCAAGAATTTTGTTGCGTATTTGGGAAAAATCAGGTTTGTTGCACCACCCTTACGATGTCTTCAATGCACTGCCCTTCCGACGACCTTCCACTGTTTGTTTGATTAATTACCACAGATCAAAGGGGCTTCAAACATATCGACCGTCAAACATCAGTTCAACATGCGAGACACGATACACGACACATGTTCAACTCCCATTCGCTAAGCCAAGAAGACACGTGTTAGAATTTAATTGGACAGAGCGACGAAGAATCTACTAAGACTACCGTCTCCATTGTGTAACGCCTTCGGCGTAAATATTAAAAAAATATATTTATTAGAAGTTAAAAAAAAAGTATTTAAGTTATTTTATATGTGTTTTAGGAAATAATAAAATTTAAAAAAGAGTTAGGGAAAACAAAGTAAACAGATTTCGTTATAATTTTATATCGGTATAGATTCATCTTAATTCTAAATTTACAAAGTGTCTAGAGGGATCAAACCTTTGGAGGTGCAGAATTTTTCTTGAGGGATTTGATCGATCTCGGTGCTTGGTAGATCTAGAGTTAAGATGAATTTATGATGGTTTATTTATTTTAATAATTTTTTTATTTTATTTTTGAAAGTGAAACTTTTTCTATTTAATTTATTGATGTTGCATGGGTTGCACAAGGCTCTAAATGCATCTAATTATCCTTAGTGTGATTCCTTCATCTACTTACATATTTTTTTTAACACAAAGGGGCAAATTTTATTTTTATGGAAGGATGCTGGTTTTTTATTGGCAATTACCAATCAACCATGTGACAATTTTCAAAAGAACCAAATAATTCCCTTCTCCAAGCAGATCGAGCGAGAGAGAAAAAACAAATTACAATTCTAATCAAGGATGATTACGGAATAGAACGGAAGCAGCTGGTTTCCCCATTAAGGCAAAGAGACCCTTGAAATAGAAGACAAGCTTTGTTAGCCATAGAGTTAGCAAGCTGATTTAAGTCACGAAGAATATGAAAAGATTTAGTCTTCTCAAAAATCTTTCATAATTATCCCGATTCTCTGAAGAATTCTATTTAAGGCAAAAATTTTGAAGCTGTCAGCTGAGTTCAAAGCTTTTATCAGCAACTCCGAATCGCCAAAGATTTGGATAGACTTAAAGCCATTCTCCTTAGCCAACTGGATCACCAAGAGAAGGCTGTAGCATTCAGCTTGATTATTGGACATGAAGCCAATACCCCAGCTAAATCTAATACTGATCAATCTGTCAGGAGAGAGAATGAGACCTCTAGCACTAGAGGCCCCGAGATTCCCCTTAGAGGCACCATCAAAGAAAATGACCGTTGAAGCTAAATTCAACCAATTTTTTTTTAAGGAATCATGATCCCCACGAAACCTCTAGGAAGGAGAATCGGCAGGCTTGACCCTAAACATGAGAAAAAGGAAGGGAACAATGCACATGGTACATTATAGAGAATCGATTTCCATTACCATGACAGAGCTTGTCACCATTTCTATTTTCTAGCTCATATTTGTATTTATTTTCAAGGTCCTACCTCTACCTTGTCAAAGGCAATATCATGTCCTCTTCCAACAGCAAAGTACATGGTTCTCTTAGGTATCCAACAATATGCAAGATATGCTATCAAGAGTTGCATGCTCACACTTCCACAGGATAAAAATTTGAGACATAATTTTATGTGTTCCAGGAGAACTTGATTGATACACCTTCACGCCAGCCTTTGGTGTGTTGATCATTCTCCATTGCACGTTGTGTTGATCATCATCCATATCCTATTAGTAAGTGGTATTGACCACCAAGGAAAAGTTTAGCAGTAAAATTTAGCCTATGGGCTATTTTTTGACCTTTTTTTCCAAAATAAAATTCACCAACTTGCCCCTTTTTCAAGGGCGAGTCACCGAAATTCCATGGTATACTTTTTTTTTAACTCAAAATCGCCAAAATTACCCAAAAATAGAAATTTGAATTGTTTTACAAAAAAATTGTCAAACATTTTATGGTTGCAAATTAAGAATTAATAAGATGTGCCAAGGTTTATGCACTTTGAGGAAATTATGGGTCCTAAAAATTTTCCCTTTTAACTACCATCCATGTTATGTTGGTAGGTGGTAACTACAAGTGGGGATGATCTAATGGTTTAATTAGATGTCAACCAATATTCATTGATACAAATGTTGTTGCAAAGAATGTCTCGTAGTTGAATTCCATACACAATCCCATGGGCATTAAAACACATTCCAGTACATCTTTCCCATTCAAATCTAATCCATATATATATTACAAGGATATTAACAAGTCGAGTTGATTTCATTGAATCCATTCTCTTTATTTCCAACTTCAAAACAAAAAACAACATTATTATCTTGTTGATGTTGTTTCAAGTATTAGGTGTCGAAGTGAACTTCTCATTGATGTTTTTCCTACCAAATTCTCATTGACGCCTTGCCAAAATATTATTGAGCTTTGAAATCAAACATTAGCTTACCATCAACTCCTTGATTTCTACACTTTTTTGGAAAATTTTGTTTATCAAGGTATTTGATTGTTTTAGTTTAGAAAGTTTAGTGAAGATGATTTTGTGGTTGTACTTTAACTAGCATAGATCCAAATCCTAGGCTCTATCAAGCACCGAGAGAGATCAAATCTCTCGAGGTGCAAACCTCTTCTTAAGTATTGCGCTCAAGGAGCTATCAGCTTTGGTGTATCCTTATATATAGCCATTTATTTGATTCAAACTAAAAGACACATCTTTTTATTTAAGTTCGACATATAATACTTTTATTATTATTATTTAATATTATTTATGGTCAGCATAAAATCAAAGAGAAGGGTTTTTATAGGCTACAGATCGTCCTTGAGAGAAGGGAATCGACCAGCGCTCTGCGTCCTTCTGACTACAGTCGGCATGGCCATCGAGGTTGCCTCATCGACCTGATCTGATCCATCTCTGGCTTCTGACAGACCTGTGGATCTGACCTACCTGGAGATGGAGAGAAGCGTGAGGCTCTATGGTAGCTGAGGTGGGTGGAGAGCCACCCCATGGCCCTTTATCGAAGGTTTTCGAGAAACTGGTCTCAGCTGAAAGCAAGAAGTCTGCTAAGGGAGCTCCACCAAAAATTTTCAAACGAATCGAAGATGTCCCGGAAGTTGCCTTACCACCAAAGGAAACTATACGGGTAGCTCTTTCGCTGGAAGATCGGGCGTTGATAGGGCAATTCACCGGACTCTGGCCATAACCTAAGACCACCGAGAGTTGGGTCCAAAGGAACTGGAGACCGCTTATCTAAAAAATGTAGCCTCCTACTTAGTCGGACGAGGCTACTTCTTGTTCGATTTTGAATCCAAGGAAGACAAGGAACTAATCTTCTGAAATGGACCCTACTTCATGGGGCCGCAAGGCCTCTACCTGAATGGATGGACTCCGGACTTTGATCCCGAGGCTGATACCCCCAAAGTAGTCCCAGTATGGGTTAGGCTACCAAACCTACCAATGCACTGCTGGAACCCAAAATCCTTGCAATCTATTGGGAACCCCCTAGGAAAGTACATCGACATGGCTAGCCCTAAAGATCAATACGCATGTGCCCACATTTTTGTGGAGGTGGATCTTGAAGTTGGGATACCGAAAGCTATAAAACTAACAGTGGGGAATTGGTTTCACTTCCGAAAACTCGACTATGAGCTACTATTGTTCAAATGCAGAGGATGCCATGAATACGGGCACTTCATTTTTAACTACCCTAAAAAGATCGAGATCCAGTAAGACAAGGAGGAAGGATGGCATATGGTGAAGAGGACCAAGTCTAAAACTAAAAGCAGAGAAGTGCATAGGAAGGAAGGGGAGGTGGAAACGCATCAAGTGAAACTCTCTTGGAAGGAAGACAGGGCACCCACAAGTGGGGTGTGCTTATTCTGTCTAAGAAATGCCAAGGCAGTGGCTCTACGTGAATATGCTGAGGCTTCCCAAGAGAAGTCTGAGGTGACCAAGAGTGCACTGGTTAAGGATGTTTTGTATGCCTGCTAGGCTATTGATGGTCAGTTCATTAAGTTTGATAAGGATCTAGATGGTTTTGTGGTGTAAGAGTCCTACATGGTGTTGAGGACAACGAGGTGTCTGGTTCGGAAATTGTGTAAATTGGGATGGTTTTACTATAAGGTGAAGGAGTATGTTTATGAGAGAGTGGAGTGAGGGACTATTGAGACAGACATGCTTTTTGTGCAGCATTGCAGGAAGCGCTCTCGGATTACTATAATCTGTTGGCAGTGTTGGAGGGGCAGGCCCATAATCCAATACCAACCATGGCTGAGGGGAAGGGACTGGGGAATTATCTTTCACTGTGGAGGTTGATGCTATGGCTTGTAGAATCGATTATGAGGATAAGACTGATGGTTGTTTTGGTTGATGACTGCAAGAATTTAAGAGGAGGTTTCATGGCTGGTGCAATCCACATGCATGCCCAGCATGGTGATTCACTGGTTCGGGATTTCATGCGAAGGTTGCTGACAAGGGTTTGTTCTCCACTTTTTGAGATGGTAAGGATTTGGATTCTGGAAGGGGAGTTGAATGATATATTTTCAAAGTTTTTTTGTTATCAGGAAGGTAGTGAAAGCAGAGGCCTTGTGGTGACATGGGTACCAACTCCACAATCGTATGTTGTCATCTTTCATACCAGGTCCTCTTGTAAAGAGAATTTCAAGGATGGGGAAGTCGATTAATTTCCTCTGTGTTTGTTGTTGCAGATTAGGGTTGGGCATATGTAGCTACTGAAGTTACATCTACAGCATGAGCCTTGACAAGGAGGGGTGGTCTTGGTGATGGGGAAACTAAGGTATTGGAAATATTGGTTGTGTAACCAACTAAGAGGATCGCTCGACAATTCATAGCAATAATGTATGGTCAATTCAAGTTCAAAGTACATTACCTTGCAATCAAGAGATACTTGCTTCTCTCCTAAGGTGACTTCATTCAGTATCTCATGGACATTTTGGGCTCTGATCTCTCTCAACCGGCTAACACTATAAGCTCCTTCAAGCTTTCAGGGATACTGAAGAGTGCAACTCATGCCTCCAATGCCCCATACGATGACCCAGATATGTTGGGTAGGCTGAGAGTGAAGATGATACCACACCATAGTGGAGACAGGGAATGGGATGTTTTCTCACTGGAATATAATTCAAGAGATTCTTTGAATACCATCTTTACAGAGTCTGTGATGGCTAGGTACCTTAAAAATTTTAACTTTCTTTGGAAGATTAAACATGTGGAACATGCTCTTAGCTCTACATGGTAGACTATGAAGCCAAACTGCTTTATCGCTCACTTATTGGCCACTAGGGACGGTTTTGGGAAGCAACAACTTGTAACCATTTTAAGAAATGAAATGAACCATTTTGTCACAATTATGTAGTACTATATTGTGTTCGAAATTCTTGAGTAGTCATGGGTGGAATTTTTGGATGAAATGGAAGAAGAAAGAGACCTTGATGAACTTATAGTTGCTCATGAAAGGTACCTTAATGCGATTGTAGAGAGGTCACTTATGGGGGAATGATCTCATCATTTATATAAACATTGTTTTCATTGTTTGATCTCATTTTACGCTTTAGGAGCCATGAGGATAGATTATATGAAAGATACATGATAAATCGAGAAGGAAAATACATCTCAACACATGTTTTCATAAGATAAATAAATGGAAAACAAATGATATACACATGGAAATTGTTTTGAAAGACCAAATAATAATTCCTAGAAATATTGTGGTGTTTTCTTTCATTTAAATTTCCTTGAATTCTCTTAATTGGTGGTAAACCCCAAGGCTATAAGAGTCAATCACGAGTCTAGGTTGTGAATATGGAAATTTATTTATGTAACCTAACTATGTCAGTGTGTCTAGCATCTTTAAAGGAGATGCATAATAAGGGGTTCCTACAACTGAATTTTCTCTTCATGTTTCCCTATATGATGGGTACAACTAGAGAAGAGGGGATTTATAATTTTTATTACTTTCATTCCATTCAACTTCATGATTTTCTTGCTTGTAGTTTTCACATTATTTTGTTGATAGTAGGTGGCTCTTCAAGGAAGAACCCTGTCAAAGGATTACCCTCACTCATTTGTCACATCAACTATTTTCATTTATCAACTGACCAATAGATTATGCCACCCATACCCATTTCCACAAGCAAGAACCTCAAAAACTACTATCCGCTTGAATGCCAGAAGGCAGTTTCCTGGCAGCGACGTATATATAAGTTCAATGCAAAGAAGGCTGGTGTCTTTTGTTTTTGTTGGCTTGGGCTGCATGCAGGAACGACCTATAATTTGCATACACTTGTTGGCAACCTTGTTTGTACCCAAACTACAATTTTCGGAGTAGTTTGTCATCTTTTCGCAAGGCTGGAGCTCCAGAGGACTGTCCATTCAAAGTTTGAAGAGAACCATAGGGATTCAGCTTTTTACAGAGAATCTCAACAAAATTTGTAGAAGGATTAGAGTTAAATTCGAATACATTCAGTCCCTATAAGTATATTCGCTCATCTTGTGCAGTTCCGGAAGGAAAGGGAAGACAAAGCAACAGAGAAAAGAAAAACAAAGCAATTGTAAGAGCTCTTCTGCTTCTTGTCTTGTCGAAATTCAGTTTTCTTGAGTTTTTCACATGCGTTATTTTGATCTAAAACCGTGCTCTTTTTTAAACAATTCTAATGGATATCCTGAATGTTAAACTGATATCCCTGTTTAGAAAGTTAAGCTTTATATATTTCTTCTTTGTTTTTGTGTCTATGGTGTGCGCAAGTTGGGATGGATTTTGCAAATTTTGCCACCATATTTGTTATTTGACTAGGTTTATGTCGGTGCTCCATTTTTATCTCCGATCTTTTTGTATTTTACATGTGTTCTTTCTCTATTTCTTGTATTTTGTTAGTGTTTGAGACATGCAAGTCATTACTTATAGCTTGACAATTAATGATTTGCTTTTAGTCGTCAACATCCTCTAATTTTGGTGGAAAAATAGTCTCGCGATTGCATGTGGTAGAATTTTAGGTTTTCAAGTGTCTCATGGCAGTTGTTTGGCTATACAGCTGTATTTTAGGTGTCAGCATTTGTAAGGGTCGTCTAATTTTCTAGAGCGCAACCTTTTAGTATTAATGTCGATGATGGATTATTTCCATATATGTAAAGATTTTATATCTAAATAAATAGTGTGGATTGTGATTTGTGTTATGGTTGTGCAAGGTATAAACCATTTATTAATGAATTAATGTATGCATGGATATTTTCAATGGGACTTCGGTGACATTCCTTTGAAGGACAATGGGATATTATAAACAATATCTCCTATAATTCAGGTTTGAAGTTCGTTTGGTTAGATATTTATTGGTTAATGAGGAATTGGGAGCACTTCCAATTAAATAGACTTTATCTTTTGTGACTTTAGAAGGAACTACAGAGTCGATCACATGCCTGCAAGAATGTTGAACTCTTCTACGATATCAACCGACATTCCTCAAGAATCAATCGTGAGGAACGCAGATCCATTCGCGACTGCCACCGAAAATGGCACTTTTGATTTTTCACAACTTCCTGAAAAGCCAAGACCAATCAATCTGGAGCATCAAAGATCACTCAATGAAAGGCCATTGAGTGAACTTCTATCCCCTAACTTCATTTATCAATGTCCATCATTGAGGACTACAGAAACAATTAAATGCTTAGATAAAGGTCTTCTTTTATCAGCTCAGAATACACCTCATTCAGCTCAAGCTTCCTCCGAGCCCCATCCTATGATTGTCGATGCTTGGGAGGATTTACGAAGATCTTTGGTTTACTATCGAGGAAATCTTGTAGGAACTATTGTTGCTTTGGACCCTTCAGAGGATGAACTAAGCTATAATCAGGTATTACTCTTCTTGAAATCCATCCTGTTCCATCTCTTATTGTATTTCAACTCTAACTAGAAAGAATTCAAGTAATTTCGGAACTTAGTCTGCTACAAAGGTTCTTTGTAAAAAGGCATGGATCCTTAAAATAAATCCTCTTGCAATAAAGGTGTCTTTTGATTTCTCTACGCAACATTACGACCACTTTCCATATTCAATGTGTGAACAAGATTGTATTTAAGCTGTAAAAAATGTGTCAATAGTTGTTATGGAGTGGTTTCGCAGTGATGTTTTTTACTTCCACGTATTTGTAAGAGATTTTTTTCCAAGTTCTTTGGAATTCTTAATGAATGATGAACCTGAGATAGTCAAGCATTTCCTGTCGAAGACTCTTTGAATTTCGAGCATGGAAGAAACACGTAGATTGTTTCACATTAGGAGAAGGAGTTATGCCTGCCAGTTTGCACCCAAACCCATTTTTGAGGTCAAACTTGCCAAAACTGACTCATGGAGTGAGTTAGAAAGATTCTGGATAAGATCCTTGCAACCCATAGAATGCTTAGAATGGAAACTGCGCATTACTGCCTTTTCTAGTCTTTCCAACTTTTCTGTAGTTTTAAGGCAAAAGCTAAAGCTAGTTTTAAGGTAGACTGCCTTGTTTTTTGCACCAACTCACCTGCCATTTTTTCCTCATATAAAAGAGTGATAAAGTCAACTTTCCATCACTTAGGATCTATACACACTCATTCATCAAATTCGTGACCCTCTTGACTGATTTGGAAAGTGCTTTATCCACCTATGGGGGATTTTGACTAGTTTAGTAAGCTTGCTTTTGTACTAATTCAAAAATCCTCCTAAAGCTTTCGAATCCTTGGAGTATCTATTATATGGGAAGACTACATCTATTTAATGATGGCTGGTGTAAATTAATATCATCAACAGTTTGTGGATTATCACATATTCAGTCTCCTTCTTGAGTGTTTCTTGCATATCTTGAAGTAATTTTGTGAGTTCAATTGTTCTAAGCTTGGGCTTAATTTCCACATGCTATCAGAGCCATAGTAGCTTGATTGTTCTCTTGTTAAATTTGATTTTAAAGGGTTGACATCACTCACTAGGAGTGTAAACTGTCTGGTCCAAGGGCGCAACTGAAGAATGGATCAATCTTAATCAATCATCTTGAATCCATTCAACTATTTCAAATGGAAGGCAAGGATGGAGATTCTGATGAGGAGTGGAGATTCTGATGAGGAGAAAATGCCTCTTCAGAGTGACCATGGCAACTAAAGTTGAGCATAATGGAATAGTAGAGAAGATCAAATGGCATAATAGGATAGATGAGGCGTATGGTCTCTTATGTCTCAATGTTTCCAGAAACCTTCTATTTCATCTTGATGGTATTACATCACCGAATGAAGTATGGGAGAAAATTCAAGCTTTCTTTTGGAAGACAAATAAGATGAGATGTTATCAATTGGAGAATGAGATGATAGCATTGAGTCCAAGTAGCTTCGAAACCTTGCAGGTCTACTTCTCAAAATTCAAGTCACTGGTTTTGCAGTTAAAACAATGTGGTATTGATAAGAAATATGAACAACTAATATTGGCCATTCTTTCGAAGCTGGGTCCTGATTATTCAGTATTTGTTTCGACCTTCCATGCCTCCAAGTTGACAGCTTGAAATTGTAAGATGGCTTCACAAGCAGATTTCATGGAATCCTTGACTTAGGAGCAAGACAGATTGGTATTGATGGGAACTATAAAACCTTCCAAAGATCAAGCTTTGGTTGCTGGAGATTTCAAGTTGAATTCCAAGGACAATAAGAAGGCTAATAAGCCTCTAGATAAAAAAAGGAGACAAGTGCAAGTCTCAAGAGGAATCCTCAAACTCTAAGAAGAAGAATTTTCAGAAGAAGAAAGGTAAAGGTGAAGGTAGCATTAAGTGTGCATATTGTGGTAAGGGATTTCATCCTGAGAGATCTTACATGAAGAAGCAGATAGATATGTTGACTCAACTCCTGGAGAAGAACAACATATCCCTCCCTGGTGGTGCAAGCAAGAAGGAAGGAGGATCCAGTTCAAGGACCAAGAGAGAGTACATGCCTTTGTTGCAAGCACGTAAGATCTCCTTCCTTTATCATCGATTTTAGAGCTTATAGGCACACAGTTTCAACAAAATAATCCTTCTCATGTCTTGATGATTCAAAGGGTCTTGAGATTCTGCTAGGAGATAACTCAAAAACTAAAAGTAAGGGTAAACGTAGCATTGATTTTGACCATGGTTCCTTCAATAATGTTTTGTATTTCCCAGGTCTTGCTACTAATCTCTTGTCAGTTGACCATATGACCCACATTGGGTCTCCTATGAAGGTTTTTTTCTCTTCCAATGAAGTTGAAATGTCTGATATTGCGAATGGTAGAATCATTGCTAAAGGTTTTATGGATCATAGTTCTAAAGTTTATCGATTCTCACACTTCATTCTTTTCTTTAACCCCTCTTCTCTCCTCGCACATGCCAATGAAATAAGCAAACTTTGGTATGAGAGGTTTGGTCATCTAAACTATAAGTACCTTTCATATTTATGTGAAAAAGATATGGTTTCAGGATTACCAAAATAAAGTTTTCCAAAGGAGTCTATCAGGGTTGCATTCTAGGAAAACATCCAGAGCATAAGTATGAGAGAGTCAGTCATGAGAGAACCTAAGCACCTCTTGAGCTCATTCACAGTGACATTGTTGTTCCCTTCCCTCATATGTCAATGAGTCAAGCCAAGTATGTCCTTACCTTCATAGATAACTTTTCCACATACTATTGGGTTTACTTCCTTAAACTCAAGTCTGAAGTGTTTGACCACTTCAATGTTTTCAAGGCTTTTGTTGAGAACCAGTCTCGGAGGAGACTCAAGATCCGCAAATCTGATAATGGTGGTGAATATGTCAAGTACAAGTTCATTATTTATTTTTAATATGTAGGTATTCATATGCAACACTCTATTCCCTACACACCTTAGTAGAATGGTGTGGCTGAGATGAAGAATATAAGTCTCAAGGAGATGGCTACTTGCATGTTGGAGTCTAATACTTTGCCACCAAAGTTTTGGGATGAAGCTATAAAATGTGCATCCTACATCTAGAATAGGGTACCTCACAAACATCTTTATGGAGTTACTCCTTTCAAAGCTTGGAGTGGACACAAACCAGATGTGTCTCATTTCAGGATTTTTGGCTCAAGAGCATGGGCTAGAATTACACTAGATAAAAGGAGGGCTTTGGAGCCCCAAAGCCAATAGTGCTTATTTGTTGGGTATTCTGAAGATTCCAAAGGGTACAAGCTGATCAACATGAGCACTCAAAAAGCTTTCATTGAAATGAGTGTTTAGTTCGAAGAAGAGCCTGTGGTAGAAGTAGAAGTTGGAGAGTCATCCTCGCCTCCTCCACCTTTGGTTGTAAGTGATCGAACTAATGAACTTTATGATTATGATATGTCTAATAATCGTGATTTAATTGCATATCCAAACATCCCCACAAGGCCAAAGTGGGAAACAAAAACTATCCAAGCAGCTGAGTAACTAGCTGGGAATCCTAGAGATCCTAGGAGGACTATATCTCAATTTGAGAGTGCCCTTTTCTGTCAAGGACCCTTGTTTTGTTGATAAATGTTTTCTAATGATTGAATCTGATCCATAGACATACGAAGATACATGTGAAGACCCAATATGGAAAACAACGATGAAGGAGGAATTACATTCGCCCCAAAGGAATGACACATGGGATCTAGTCATTCTTCCCTCAAGGGGAAAGCTAGTCAAATGTAAGTGGGTTTTCAAAACTAAATTTGATGTTGATGGTTATCCTTTGAAATATAAGGCAAGGTTAGTGTTGAAGGGGTTCTCTCAAGTCTAAGGCATTGACTACAACGAGACCTTTGCACCAGTTGCAAAGATGGATTCCATAAGACTAGTTTTGGTCATTGCAGCTTCTAAGCAGCAGGAATTACATCACATGGATGTAAAGAGTGCTTTCCTACATGGTGATCTGAAAGAATAAATATATATGCGACAGCTAGAACGTTTTGTGACAAATCCATCTCTTGTGCGTAGGTTGAAGAAATCATTGTGTGGGCTAAAACAAGCTCCCAGAGCTTGGTATGCCAAGATTGATGCCTTTTTGCTATCACTGAACTATTGCAGATGCAAGTCGGGTCCAAATGTTTATTTGAAGCTGATTTGTAGTTCCTTAATCATTATTGGATTGTATGTGGATGACCTCTTTATCACAGGAAGTTCCAAGAAATAAATTGCCTCCTTGAAGGATGTAATGAACCATGCCTTTTCTATGACTGATTTAGGATTGTTAACCCAATTTTTGGGGTTTGAGATTTCTCAATAAGATCTTGGAATCAAGGTACATCAGTCCAAGTATGATCCAAATTTGCTGACGAAGTTCATAATGAATGATTTCCAAGTCAAGTAAGACTCCTTTCCTTTTAGGAGTTAAGCTTGAAGAAGCGTAGTCAACTCCATTGGAAAACAACACCCTGTATAGGCAACTGGTTGGTTGTCTTCTTTATTTGACTCATACTCGACCTGATATATCTTGTGCAGTGAGTGTGGATTCCAGACACATGGATTAGCCTCATGACATCCATTGGAGGGCAGCAAAAAGAATCCTAAACTTTGTACAAGGAACAAAAACTCATGGGATTCACTATGTTGCACAATCTAGCCTAGAGTTGGTTGGTTTTACTGACTTTGATTGGGAAGGTGATAACACTGATAGGAAATCAACTTCTGGATATGTGTTTATGCTTACAGATGGACCAATCAACTGGTCAAGTAAGAAACAAAGTGCAATTGCACTTTCATCTACATAGACAGAGTACATAGGAGCTGTGAATGCAACTACTCAATGTTTGTGGTTGCAGGGAATACTTGGAGAATTTGGGATTGAGACAGAGACCGATTCGAAAAGCCTCCTAAAGCTTTTGAATCCTTGGAGAATCTATTGTATGAGTAGCCTACATCTATTTAATGATGGCTGGTGTAAATTAATATCATCAATAGTTTGTGGATTATCACATATTCAGTCTCCTTCTTGAGTGTTTCTTGCATATTTTCAAACAATTTAGTGAGATTAATTGTTCTAAGATAGGCCTTAATTTCCACCTAAGGTACTTTATGATCCCATTCGTAATAGTGCCACAATGATTGCATATTTTGGAGAAAGTGCAATAGGGAGAGTTGCTCCTGTAGATTATGAATTTTGGTGGATTATTTTGTTGCATGCCTATACAAAGTTCCTCTTCATATTTCCCTCTAGGATGGGTATAGCCAGAGAAGAAGGGATTTCTCATTTGTATTACTTTCATTCCATTCAACTTCATGATTTTCTTGCTTGCATGATTCACATTGTTTTGTTGATAGTAGGTGGCACTTCAAGGGAAGCAGAGGAAGGAGAGGTAGAATTTTTTGAGCATTATGCTCTCACTATAGTATTACTTTTATTTTATTTTAATTATCCCTATATTTATTATATGTATTTGCATTTAACTATGATTGTGCATTCATGAAAACAACTCACTTCTACAGTATTCAATTTATTCAATCCCTAGCTAGAGGGCGGATGGGAGCAAGGGTAATTATCCAAGCAACCATATGGTTTGCAACCAAGTGCCTTGTGTTTACGCTCAGGGTTTATGGGGTCACTCTGGTCACTTGTTTGTTCACCACCTCTCGGGTTGATAAAGAAAACACCTCCGATGTCCCTTCATCGACATCAATGGTCTCCCTCAATGCTCCATTAATGCATTATTGCTCCATCAATGCAAGAAGGTTGGTCGTTTCGTTTAGACATGGGCCTCTTTCTTAATTACGGCTTATCTTATGAGGATTTGGAAGATCCTGTCAGAATCTTCGGTCCATTGGGTTTGTTGTTGCACTGCCTTTGCTTTGCAGCATTTATACAAAGCCTCATGTAACCAATATTTGCTATTGTTTGGCTTTGGTTTGCTTGTATTGCTTTTGTTGGTCTCTGTTTACACCAGAGGTTTTGCAACAAAGGTTTTTCCACTTGATCAAATTCGTAGGTATTACTTCACCTTGGTTAATTGTTTTCGACATTCCTAGTGCTAACAAAATATTTTCTTTCTATTTCCGTGGCTTTGAATTTTGTTTTTTTTTGCAATGGGAATTTTAATCCTGAATTTTTAATCTTAGTATTTAATTACGAGTGCGCAACTATAATTTATACAATCTTTGTAATTATTTTAAAACAAATATCCATTATCTTGCATACATTTAACAATGGAATGATTGCTAGTGTGAATTACTATATGTTTACTGTCAAATTGAGGGTTTCATTTTGCAAACTATTTATAGATGTTGTTTTGGAATGGGTATGAGTAGTTCTGAAACGTGGTATTTAGTCTACTAGGGGCAACTCTAATTTTATGGAATATAGATTAATCCTATAGTTGGATTAATCTCTTCAATTGTTGTTGGAGCTTTTATTGCTTTCTTTAGAGCGGATGTCTATTTCTGAAGACACTTTCTCATTTAAACAATTGTACCTTCTAAATTTATATTTGCTCACTTAAGAGTTAGCTTGGGCATATGCACATTTTACCACTCTTCTTTGACTACAAATCTATCCTTCATAACTTCATTCCAAACATGTTCTGCGTAATTAGGACATATGGGACTAATTAATCCTTTTAGGACATCCATGAATATCCATATTAGATCTCTATTCACCCCCTACAACAGAGGATAATTTGTACTTATCCTACATTGCTCGAATATCATACATCCATTTCTTCAAGGTCTCCCTAAACATTATTACACTTAAAATTGTGTTCTATCACCTTGCATGCATTGTTCATTTTCATTAGCAAACACTCGGTCTGCAAAACATGCTTCTGCATTCCAAACATCCTCCATCCATGCAACCCATTTTCTCAATTATAGAATTGCATCAGTCGTGCATCAAAACAAGCTGATATGAGATTGGGTTGTTAATCCATATTTCTGCATTCCTTACTATGAAAACCTTTAAAAGTAAATTTCAACATGATTGCCATGTTTTGACTAATGAAATTACCAGCACATTTGTAAACATTATTACACTTAAAATTGTGTTCTATCACCTTGCCGACAATGTTCATTTTCATTAGCAAACACCTGGCCTACAAAAGTTGCTTCTGCATCCAAAACGTGCTCCATCCATGCAACCCATTTTCTCAATCATAGAATTGCATCAGTTGTGCATCAAAACAAGCTGATATGAGATAGGGATGTTAAAATCCATCCAAGCTCTTACAACAAGCCTTGACCCTCATTTAATTTGATATGAGGTAGGTTGTTAAAAAACTATCTAATTGGGCCATTAAATAGGGTTGTTAAAAGCTATCTAAGCTTCATCTGATATGAGATAGGGCTGATAAAAGATATCTAAGCTCTTACATCAAGCCTTCTCTTACTTGACATACCTTTCATGCAATAAGTCACTATGTCTATGTATTATAGATCTCAAGATAGACAATGACCCTCGGGTTTCAAAGCCACAACTAGAAAATAAAGTTTGTAGAATAAAATTTTCATTATATTGACCATACCTTTGATGGATGGGTCATTTGGGAAAAAATTAAACAATTCCCAAGGCATTATAAAGTACTTTTTTGGGGAACTACATTATACATCACAATGCAAATAAAAATTTGCATGTATGATTTGTAGTTATTTCCTCCTATGTATAAACTTCCCTTTCTAATTGTGTATTTCAAAGCAATTGACCATTGTCTATATTCATATATATACTATATATAGAAATCTCTTTCATGTTTTGCTTTTCCCTCCATTTATGTACTTTACTAGGATGATTCCATAAACTATAATGCACATGTATTTTAATCCAATGTAATTTATTGTCAATGTACGAGCATCCATACACATCTTGGACACTATACATGTGTTTTAGATATTTAGATATACAAGATACATTTTCAATGTCTAGCCATTGCATCGTTTTATTTTTCCAATATTGTGCTCTTCCTTCTATGAGTATACAAATACTTAATTAGTCTCACTAATTATAATTCAAAATCTATTTACCTTAAAGATTGAAAAATAAACAACACTTATACGTGTGAACTAATTAGCCCTCACGAGCTATATATCATTTGCAATTTTACTTTGTTTTTGTTTTTCATGCCCAATTTCACTCCACAAGAAATAACAACCATCACTTTATGGAGACTATGCTAACTAAATATGTCGTTTCACTCTTGCTCCATGGCGTGGTCAACCTTTTCCCACTCGTACAAGTCCTCACGTTAAACCAAGTGAACTTGCTCAACTCGTCTACTGTTCGCTTCCAACTTTTTATCTCAGATGCCCTTCACAAGCATGAGACATTGCTTCCAATTATATAATAGCAGTGTAGAAGATGGGAAACTGAAAGAAGGAACTATAATCAAAGTCACCCAATGTACATACAACGCTGTATATAATGTAACATATTATTCATTTCCTCCATATTTTTTCCCCACTTAATGGATTCTACACCCTTGATGCATCAAATGTTTTTTTACCCATTCCTCTCTAACATACTTCATTTTACCAGTATTATCACATTGCCCGCGCTTGAGGTTGTCACAATGGATGCACCGATTATACATGAGAGTCTTCATCTTACCACTTAACTAAAGAATTTCCCTCGCAGAGTAGTTCCTCTCTTCTAGACACCAACTTGCTTGAACCCTACACCCCTTCACTCATGAACCCTACCTCGATAAATGCAAACCCTTCCCTAATCGCATCGACTATCCCTTTCACATCACTTACCTCTTTTACCCTACCGCACCATCTTCTTCTATGGTCTACTATTCCTACCCATCCTTGTTCAAAGTTGATTCTTGTTCCAATTCTAAGACATGTAACATGTATATTGTTGTTGTATTGTGAAAATAACTTGTTGTCGTTGTTAATTGTTGTGAAGCTTCCATTCATAAGATCTACTATTAAACAATTAGAATAAACTTCACAGACGGTTTGCCCAATATTCAAATATCATAATCGCTTTCAGTTGTTCCCTACATGTTTGTTGTATATATGTGGTATGATTACGATGTTCAAGGAAGGCAAGACCTTTGTTAACTGTGTTGTTCATTGTTTATTTGGTTCCATAGGGCAAAGGTTCCTTCTTTTGTTTTTATTGTTACTGATGAGTAGGCAATATCTTCTTTAGGCTTGGCCCTATTTGTATAATTTCTTAAATTCCATGTAAATGACCACCCAAACCCCTTTATGCTTACTGTAAATACATGGCCTACTTACTCTTTTCAAGGAAGGCAATACTTATGTGAACTATGAAACAGAGTATACATAATAGAACCCTCGACGGGAAATAACACAAAGAGAGATAAAGCTCTCAAATTTCTTTTATTAAATCTCAAGGAGGAAAAACATTACATATATAGCTTGTCACACAAGCAACAAATTCCTAAAAAAATGGATCTGATAACAATAAATAAAGGAAAACGTGGATTCAGTTGCAACTATTTCTATTTTAAGCATTTCTACATCAATATCTAACACTTCCCCTTAATGGAGAAATGGATTTTCTACCACACCTAACTGTTTCCTACATTCTTCAAAGTTCATATTTCCAAGAGGCTTGGTAAAGATGTCAGCCACATTATCAGTGGTATTACAATAGATCAAGTCAATTTCATTTGATTGTATCTTTTCTCTTACAAAATGATGCTGAATTTCAATATGCTTGGTTCTGGCATGATAATTTAGGTTGTGTGCCAATTTAATAGAGCTTTGATTGTCACATTTGAGAATAGTTGGCTTCATTTGTTTATTGCCAATATCTTCAAGAATTCTCCTTAACCAAGCAACTTCACAAGTAGCATTGCATAGAGCTTTGTATTCAAATTTTGTTGATGATAAAGAAACAATTGGTTGTTTCTTACTGCTCCATGACACAACCCCTGTATCTATGTTGAATGCATATCCTGAAGTTGATTTCATGTCATCAGGATTTCCAGCCCAATCTAAATCAGAGTAACATGTCAACTCAACATCACATTGATCAGTATACATAATACCAAAATTACAATTCCTTTTAGATATCGAAGAACTTTCTTCACAGCTACCCAATGACTTTCAAGTGGCTTAGCCATGGACTGACGAAGAATACTGATTGAATATGCTATATCTGGCCTGGTAGTAGTGAGATAGTTCAAACTTCCCACCAACTGTCGATACAAAGTACCATTTACCTCTTTAGTTTCATCAACACTAGATAACTTAACATTATGTTCTAAAGGTGTTGTCACTGGCTTGCTTTCACTGGTATTAAATCTTTCCACTATTTCCCTTATGTATTTACTTTGAGTGATCATTGTTTTACTGACTTCTCTCCATATTTCTAGACCTAAACAATAATGTATTTCACCAAGATCTTTCATTTCAAACATCTATGATAACTCAGTTTTAATATCTTCAATTAAGTGAGAAGCACTGCTTGTGATAATCAAATCATCAACATATAAGGATACCAAAACAACATTCCCTTCTTCATCCTTTTTGACATACATATTAGGATTGTTTTTGCTTTTCACAAAACCTTTATGAGCAAATAATGAATCAATCTTAATATACCAATATCTAGGTGCTTGTTTCAAACCATATAAAGCTTTCTTTAGCTTATAGACAAGATCCTCTTGTCCTTTCTTTATAAATCCTTCATGCTAAACCAAATAAACTTCTTCTTTTAAATCACCATTCATAAATGTAAATTTAACATCTAACTGATGTATTTTCCAATTGTGTTGTGTAGCTAATGCAATCATGACTCTAATTGTATCTAACTTAGCTACAGGCGCAAAAGTGTCTTCATAATCAATTCCTTTCTTTTGTGAATACCCTTTTGCAACTAATCTGGCGTTCTATTTGTAAATACTTCCATCTGCGTGAAATTTGGTTTTATACAGCCATTTACATCTGATGAGAACTTTGTTTTCAAGGAGTTCTGTTAATTCCCATGTTTCATTCTTCATTATTGATTCATATTCTTCATTCGTTGCATTTTTCCATTCATTGTGATTTTTGTCTTGTTCATAAGTAACAGGTTCTACAACATTCATTACTTGTGTCATCAATGCATAATATTTATACCTGGAGGGTACGTGAATTGTTCATGATGACTTCCTTTACGGTCCACCACTTTGTTCATTTTCACTTCTTCTTTTCTGAGGTGTAGTATCCCCTCGAAGAGGAGCGTTTGTAGTATCCATGTTGCTTTCACTTTGTTCTTGTACCTGTTTCTACTCGTGTACCTGTTCCTATTCACCATCTATATCAATTTTAACATGAACATCATTGTCATAAGGAGTATGCTAGACATCATATTTACTTATTTCATCATCTAGATTCTCATGAAAATTCACATCTCTGCTTGCTATGAGCTTATGTATACTAAGATCAAACAGTTTGTATGCCTTATGATCATCACAATAGCCAAGGAATGTACACTTAACAGACTTTGCATCAAGTTTTCTTCTCTCATCTTTGGGAATACGAGGAAACACCTTGGAACCAAATACTCTTAAATGACCAACTTCAAGTTTATAGCCATAAAGGGATTCAAGGCGTTTTCATATCTAGAATCTTAGTTGGACTTTTATTTTAAAAAATAAACAAGAATAATAATGGCTTTTGCCCAAAAACCATTAGAGATATTTTTACTTTTCAACATGTTGCGAGCACATTCCACCAATGTCCTGTTGTTCCTTTCAGCTACACCATTTTGTTGTGGTGTAGAAGGCACTATGAATTGTTGAATGATCCCATTGTTCTTGTAGTAGCTATTAAAAGCTCCCGAGGTATATTCTCCACCTTCATCATATCTAAGAATCTTAATGCATTTTCCTATCTGCTTTTCCACCATAGTTTTAAATTCTTTAAAATATTCAAATACAACACTCTTTTTCCTTATAAGATAAACCAAAGTAAATCTTGATCTGTCTTCAACAATTATAAGAAAATACCTTGTGCCACTAAGTGACATTGTTTGCATGGGACCACAGACATTGGTATGTATTGATTCAATTATCTCTCTTTGTTGCTTCTCTTTATGCACTGGAAATTTGTCCCAATGCTGCTTACCTAGCACACAAGCTTCACATTCTATATGCTCATTCTTTAAAACAAGAAGCCCTTCAACCATTGATTTCTTCCGAAGTAGTACTAAGTCATTTTATTAAGATGTCCATACATGTGATGCCATAACTCTTCAGTTGTCATTGTTGTAGATGTTAATGCTTGATGATTGGACTTTGTTACATCAAGTTTATACAATCCTTCAATTCTTGTCCATGTGGCTATGACTTTATAATGATTGTGAATATCCTTTACAAGACATGAAGACTGCATAAATTCTACATTCAAATTTTGATCAATTATTGTGGAAACAAAAATCAAATTCTTTTTTATGCGTGGAACATACAACACATTGTGAATTTGTTTCATTTGTCCATTAGGTAAATTCACACATATTACTCCATAACCCTGAATATTATGAGATCTATTATCTCCCAAATATATGTGTGTTTCATTTGTGCTCTCATGATATTCATCAAACCACTCTTTGACACGAGACATATGAGTTGAGGCACTTGAATCTATGAACCATGCATTTTCATCATCAGTTTCTGCAGATAATACAACTTCAGAAATAAACAACTTATTCTTAAAACCATCATTGATAGAGGTATCGGTTTTCACATAATTTCCATTATGTTTTATGAACTTCTGTTTGGATTCATTAGTTTTCCTATTATAACAATATTTAGCATAATGACCAGGATTCCCACAATAAAAACAACCATCATTTTTCTTATCATGTGCATCAAATTTTGATTGAGTCATACCTCTATTCCTTAGCTGAAACTTTCCTGCTCTATTTTTGTCCCATGGCTTGCCCCTATATGGTTGTTTTCCTTTGGCTACTAACGCTAATTCTGAAGTATGAGAGTCCATCTCAAACACCTTCATTTTTTCTTCTTCTTTTAGAAGAATCCCTATTAATTCATTAAATGTAGGTGGCTTTGATCTACCTTCTATACTTGAAATAAAGACATGATAATCTCTGATTAAACCTTTTAATGTAATAGTTACCAAGTCAAAATTGGAAACTTTATCACCAATTGCACTTAACTGATCACATAGATCTTTAATTCTGGAAACATAGGTGGCAATATTATCATGTGCTTCCATTTTCATGGACTATAACTTAGTCTTCAAAAACATAATCCTATTTGAGTTTGTAGTTTCATACAAATATTTCAAAATCTCCCAGGTCTCCTTGGAGGTTTTACAGTCTCTTATGTGTGGAATTATGTTGTCCTTGACAAACATCCACAACATTACTTTGTCCTTCGTTTCTTGTTTCTCCCATTCTGTACCAGCAACACCTATGGGTTTGGTTTCATCTCCATTTACAACAATCCATACATTCCATGCTTAAAAAATAGTCAATATCTTAAATTTCCAGTCAATGTAGTTATCACCATCGAGCTTGGATGCTTCATTTAGATAATTATCTGCAAATGACTTCGACATTTATGCAGTAAAATTCCTTAAACAATTCAGAAAAAAATAGCTGGCAAATCTCTATTAGCGAAATTGTCAAACTCCTGCTTTGAGCAACTCAACACTTGTCCGAAGCCATATATCGACAAGAAAATGGGCTTGGCCCACCATGATTCTCCTCCACAAAGTATCCACGGCGTGTCAAAATAGAGATTAGGCCTCAAATCCCTGCATGGACTCCTTCAAAATTCACCTCCAATCGTTGCACATATTACTTCAAAGCACTCAGCCTCCTCTAAACCAGTCGTGCCTCCACGAAAACCTTTGACCTCTTCTCAAGGCACCAACTCGGCCTCTCTCACCCCCCACGACAATATTCTATTGAGCATCTTGGCCCTCAGGGAAAGACTTGGTGGACCGGCTGCTCCTCTACAACAGCTTCAACGTGACCGATGCCTCCTCTACACTTATGCCCAATCTGAAGTCTGATACCAAAACAGAGTATACAAAATAGAACCCTTGATGGGAAATAACAGAGAGAGAGATAAAGCTCTTGACTTTCTTTTATTAAATCTCAAGGAGGAAAAGCATTACATATATATCTTGTCACACAAGCAACAAATTCTTACAAAAATGGATCTGATAACAATAAATAAAGGCAAATGTGGATTCAGTTGCAACTATTTATATTTTAAGCGTTTCTACATTAATATCTAACATGGTGTTATTGATTGTTTATTTTTTTCCATAGGGAAAAGGTTCCTTTTCCTTTTGTTTTTTACTCGTGAGTAGGCAATCCCTTTTGACACTTGCCCCCTGTTTGTCTAAATTCTATTATGCCCTTTAAGTGCCCACTAAATCCTTATTTGAAAGTTGATTCTTTTTCCTCTTCTAAAATGTATAACACATTGAATCTTATACAATTGTCAAAGCAACTACTGCCCATCTTGATTGTTTTAGAGATTCCATGCCACTTCTTGTTACAAAACTTGTTTGTTGCATTGGGGTTTATCCTGCACTAACATACCTGGTGATTTCTAGTCTTACAGGATTTAGTCTTGACAAGCGAGTGAATGGTTTTTGGATATATGACTCACGTGCTTTGACAAGTGTTTTGTTAACAAGGTTTTAATGGAGTCATATTTGGTAAACTGAGTGTGGTTTTCCCGTTTGTTGCTTTACGGTCTGTCCTGTGCACATCTGCATTTATAGCCTGTGTGATTTTCCATCTTACAGGCTTCATGATTGACAGGCCGAAAAATGGCTTATGGACAGATGTATTAACTGTTTTGGGTGGTGTCTTGTTACCTGGATTTTGATGCAGCCTTATTTGGTAACCTCAATGTGGTTTTCTCGTTTGCTGCTTCATGGCCCGTCTTGCTTCACGACCTACTGTCCATTGTGTAATACTACAAAGTCCCTACCAATTTTTTCTTGAGAGTTTATATGAACCCTGCTGTCATTTTCCATTTTTCCTAGAGGCTGTGAATTTATTTTGTGGTTATTATTGTTAATAATAACTAGGACATTAGTGGAGTGCATTTTTTTAGGAATTTTTAACTTTGAGAGCTCACGCCGGCAGTTGGATTTTTTTGCAGGTTGGACACACCCCTGGACCACGTGCTGGTGATCTGCATCTGGCCCTTGGGCTCCACCTGCCTGGCCCCTGGCTGGGCTGTCAAATCCTGTCTTGCTGAATTCGAGGCTGTCCTCACGCTGGCCCATGTGCTGAGAGGTTTATCTGGTGGGGCAGACCAATGGTGACTGGTGTGGGCGGTGATCTACCCCCGGATCTATGCTTGGATGCCTTCGATTGGTTAATTGCCTCTCACAATAGGAGATTCGGCAAAGGAGACCCTCCGAAGTTTGTCAAACGGATTGAAGATGTGCCAGAAATTGCCCTTCCATCGGAACAAACTATTCGGGTTGCTCTCTCCTTGGTAGATCGAGCCCTGATTGGGCAATTCACGGGGCTCTGACCCTCGCCAAAAACTACTGACAGCTGGGTCCAAAGAAACTGGAGGCCCCTAATCTCCAAAAATGTTGCATCATACTCCGTCGGAAGAGGTTATTTTATATTCGACTTCGAATCCAAGGAAGACAAAGATTCAATTTTCAGGAATGGGCCCTATTTCATGGGGCCGCAGGGTCTTTATCTTAACGGGTGGACTCTGAACTTCGACCCTGAGGCTGACAGCCCTAAAGCAGTGCCAGTCTGGGTCAGGCTACCCAACCTCCCCATGCACTGCTGGAACCCTAAATCCCTCCAAGCTATAGGGACTATGCTGGGGAAATACATTGACATGGCTAGTCCAAAGGACCAATATGCTTGTGCCTGCATATGCGTTGAGGTTGATCTCGAAGTTGGCCTGCCATAAGCTATTAAATTAACAGTGGGGAATTGATCCCATTTCCAAAAGCTCGGCTATGAACAGCTTCCTTTCAAGTGCCGAGGCTGCCACGAATACGGACACTTCATCCGCAATTGCCCTAAAAAGCCTGAGATCCAACATGACAAGGAGGAAGGATGGCAAAAGGTGAATAGATCTAAAACCAAAAATAAATCCAGAATGGATCCAACGAAGGGTGAGGGGAACAAAGAAGCAAGGGTCACCCCTCTTGAAGGATCGCCAGAAACTTCCAAGACTAAAGAAACTATTGAAGCAAGGGATGATCCCCTTGAAGTCGAAGAGAAATCCAGTAATGGAGATAGTAAGGAGCCCGAAGCAGACCTATCAGTCCAACAAATGAAGGATCAAGATGAAGGTACGAAAGTGTTAAAAGTAGGGGAAAACTCGGGGAAATCAGAGGAAGAATCTGAATCGGAAGAAGAAGAAGAGGAGGGGGAAATAGAGCTGACTACCCCAAGACTTACTAAAACCAAAGGAAGGAAATCCAAGAAAGAAGCTATGGAGCAAGCTACCTACAAGGATAAGCTGCAAGGCTCCCAGCTAACCCTAGAAAAACTGCTGAAAAACACTAGAAACACTTGCCAACAGGGGCATGCCCAGAAAGGGATGCCCTTGCTCACCAAAAGTAAGTAATGAAGGTCCTCTCCTGGAATTGCATAGGTCTCGGTAGCAAAATCAAGGAAGAATCAATGACAGATCTAGTTTCTTTACATCAACCAGACATCTTTCTGATCCAGGCGACCAAGATGGAGGAAGCCACATTTTCCATGTAAGTAAAAAAATTTGGAAAAAAAGAGGTAAAGCTGCAATTAGTTCAAGGGGCGCATCCGGAGGCATTGGAACTCTGTGGGATGATAAGAAAATTGAGGCTGTTGACATCAAGTACAGCTCTAGTTGGATCATCACCCTGCTGAGGCAAAAGGACACAAATACCCTGGTAAGAATTTTCAATATTTATGCACCCAATTCTTATGCTGAAAAAAATGTCTGCTGGAGTCTTCTTTGCGAGGAAAAGAGCAACCTGCAAGGTAATGTAATTCTTGTGGGGGATCTTAATGTCATCCTTAGCCAAGATGAAAAAAGAGGGGGCTCCTTGGTCAGAGACCCCATCAGAGAAACTATTTATGAGATCATCCTGGAATGGGATCTCATGGATGTTAAGCCATCTACTGGAAAGTACACTTGGAATAACAAGAGGATTGGGCCTGGGGATATTGCTGCCAGTCTCGATTGTTTCCTGGTCCAGGACACCTCCCTCCTGCTAGGTCTGAATTTGTCTTCCAAAATCTTACCATTTGGAGGATCAGATCACAAGCCTATTCACCTTGAGATGGCTAATGATAAGAATTTGGGCCCTATTCCGTTCAGATTCAATCCTTTTGGGCCAGTCAACCTGAGTTTCTAAGGATTGTTGTTGATTCTTGGTCTCCCCCGGTTACAGGGTCACCCTTCTTCGTATGGAAGGAGAAACTTAGAAGGCTTAAAAGAGCACTAAAATCTTGGGCTAAGTCGATCCCCTCTCCCATTTATAAAAAATCCCACGCTGCTCTAGTGCTGGAGAACCACCAGGCCAGCATGGAGGATAAATGACATCCAAACTGAGATCAAATTGCAATCGAACCTCCATGTGGCCTACAGACATAAATCCGATTGGTGGAGATTAAAGTCTAGATGTAAATGGTTGAATGATGGCGATAGGAACACTAGTTTTTTCCACAAGCAGGCCGAGGCAAGAAAAAATTCAACTGTGTGCTTGAAATTCAGTCTCAGGACAATCTTATCAGCAATTTCGAAGACATAAAGACTAAAGCGACGAGGCATTTCAATGAACTGTTCAACGCCCAGCCTACCGTGGAAGATAATGAGCTCCTGAACCTGGTTCCCAATGCTATAAATAATAGTGATAATGAAGCTCTAACTCAGAGTATCACGCTGGAGGAAATCAAGATGGCCATCGATGGTATGGAGGACGACAAAGCTCCGGGTCCTGATGGGTATAATGCTAATTTCATCAAACTTTGCTGGGACATAATAAAAAATGGCTTACTCAAAATGGTCAGCAAATCTCAGAGGTGCAGTAAAATTGGTGGCAGCATGAACTCTGCCTTTCTAGCTCTCATCCCCAAAGAAAAGGAGGCTAAATCTTTTGACAGGTTCCGCCCTATTTCCTTGTGCAACATAGGTTATAAAATCATAACTAAGATAATGGCCAGTAGACTAAAACATCTCCTGCCCAGCCTTATCCTAGAGAATCAAGGCGGATTTGTTAAAGGTAGGAAGAATTGGGAAAATATTATATTAGTCCAAGAGGCTATACATTCCAGTCTGAAGAACAGCGACAAAGGAATGGTGGTAAAAATTGACCTTGCTAATGTCTTCGATAGAGTCAGCCATCCATTTCTCTTTCAGGTTATGCGGAAATTTGGTTTCGCTTTAGATTTTATCTCATGGGTCAAGGCCTGTATTAGCAAGCCGTGGATAGCCACGTTAGTCAACGGAAGAGCTGCCCCCTTCTTTCAAGCCTCGAGAGGTTTGAGGCAAGGCTTCCCAATCTCCCCTTTGCTTTATGCCATCCAGGCTTCAGTTCTAAGCTTTCAGCTGGAATATGCCAGGAATGAACTCTACCCGGCATTAGGATGGCTAGAGGCACAAAAGATATCAATCACGCGCAATTCGCGGACGATACTATCCTGCTTGGAGAAACCAGTCAAATCATAGCCCGTCGTTTCAAGACTGAACTGAACCGTTACTGTCTCGCCTCCGGAAGCAAAATCAATTTAAGGAAAAGTCAGATCTATGGATGGAATATAAATCCTAGGGAAATGCTAGATAGTACTCAAGTTCTCAATATGGATGGTGTTGTTGTCTGGGAGTCCTTCACTTATCTAGGGATCCCCATTTTCAAATCCAAACCCAAGAGTTTAGCTTGGAACCCAATTGTGGAAAAAATCAAAAGAAAAATCAAAGGATGGGGGTTTATTTGGTTAAATTTGGCTGGGAAGGTAGTCTTAATAAAAGAAATCTTGAACAGCTACCTGCTCTATCAGAGCTCTCTTCTCCTAGCTCCGGCCAAAATAATAACTCAGATCGAAGGACTGGTTAGATCCTTTCTCTGGTAAGGTGGCAGTGTGGGGGGAGGCAAAAAATTTGCATTGGTCAGTTGGAAAATAATTAAATTGCCCAGATCAGAGGGCGATCTACATATCAGAGATCTTAGAAATCAAAACTTGGCTATGGGAGCCAAGCTGCTCTGGAACTTGCTCCCCCCCAATCCCTCTTGGTGTAGTCGTGTGCTGAAAGCCAAATACTTTAGAGGCTCGAGGCTCAGATGCCTTGATGGAGGCCACGTGACTTAGAAAGGCTCCTCAATTTTTAATATTTGTATTAAGGCGATGCCACAGTTTAAAGATGAATTGTATTGGGTCCCAGGCAATGGGAAATTGATCAATTTATGGCATGACAGGATTCTAGGGAAGACACCTCCTCAAACTCCATGATTGCAGCAGAGGATGGTCGTGATGGGGGTGAATATGGTCTGGGACATATCCAATTGGGAGCCCAAGGAGCCAAATCATTGGGCTGGCTGGGTTGTGCCGGATTGTCCTGCAGATTTAGATGCTGAGAAAACTCTATTAATCACCCATTTGGCTGGGCTAGCACCGATAGCCAAATCCAAGAAGGAACATCGTGGCTGGGGAAGGCATTCTGGTAGCTACTCAACGTCAGAAGGATACCAAAGATTTGCAGCAAACTATAATGTGCCTGTCAATCCTCAAGTTTGGAATTATCTTTGGAAATGCAGCACGCTGCCGAAGATTGAAATGTGCATTTGGTCACTAATGCATGAGAGAGTGCTCACCGACGAGAATTTGGAGAAAAGAGGACTTGCCAGGCCATTTCGCTGTCCCTTATGTACTAAGGCCTCAGAAAATATCAGCCACTTATTTTTAAATTGCCCCTATTCCATTTCAGTTTGGAAAGATGTGTCGAAGCGATGGGGAGACGGAGTGCATTTGTCGGATAAAATTCAGGCATGTTTTCTTAATTGGGAAAATCTATATCAAGGTGAGCTGAACCAGAAAAATGGAGTAAGAGCTTGCTGGTTGAAACTCCCTAAGATAATTTGCTGGTGCATATGGAATGAAAGAAATCACAGAATATTTCAGGAAAAGACTCAGCCAGTGTGGAAGACAGCTATCAAAGTTAATGCTTTGTTCGAGGAGGTTGTCAGTATCTCTAAGATCCCCAATAATAAAGGAAACCTGACGAACAAGGAAAAAAATTGGATGCAAAGCCTTAAAATCAAGGTTGTAAATAGTGCAGCTGCTAAAAAGTTGGAAGAATGGGATATCAGGATGGATAATTCTCAGTTTGAGAACTAGCTAAGAGAAAGGAAGAATTTTAAGCTATTTTTGGACGGGGCTGCCAAAGGGAATCCGGGGAAAGCCGGGGGAGGTGGGAATAGTTATTGATCCAGACGGGAAGGTCGAGATTGAATACTGCTAGAACATTGGTTATGATACTAATAAAATGGCTGAGGCTTACGGGCTCTGGCAAGGTCTCAAGCAGCTGCAGAAGAAAGGAGTGGATGAGGTCATGGTTTTCGGTGATTCCAGGGTAATTATTTAGGCATTGAATGGGGGAAGAAGGGGCAAGAATGAAAGGACAGCAAGGCTGATTAATAGAATTAGGTCCAAGGCTAAAACGTTCAGGAAGGTTAATTTTTTTCATATTCTTAGGGGGCTAAATGTCTTGGCGGATCTTGCAGCCAATAAATCTATAGCTATTGATCTCCATGAACTTATTGTCAACTTGGTTGTTAGCATTGATATCCCTCCTTAGCTCTTCTGTAGGTTAACCGATTGGAGGACATAGAGATTGGGATGCTTGTTGTAATGAGTTTTCATTTCAGTGATCTCTTTGCTAAGTTTTCAATATAACATAACCGTTTTTGTTATAAAAAAATAACTAGGACATTAGTGGTTAAGGCCTATCACTTCTGATCTAAGTTGTAATATAACCCGACTTAACATACTTCTTAAACTATGCATTCCTTTTTTGAGGTTATAAAAACGATGAAACAACAGAGAGCAAGTCTCTAAAATTGCTCAACAGTATGATGACCAGCTCAGGGATAGATGTCTCAGGTTGATTGGTAGATTTTTTGTTAACTATGTTTTGATGTAAGCTTATTTGGTAACTTGAGTTTGAAACTAATAATGATTGACGATTCTCTAAGCAAACTATGATAAGGCCACAACAACTTTGCTCATGGCCATGACATATCATATGCTTTGAAATATAATCGTATTAGACAACTTGTTGATTTTAAGATACTTCTTGAACAGTGGATGCCTTTATTGCGGTTAAAGAAATATGAAACACTTGGATGAAACAATTGATATCAAATCTCCAAGATTCCTTACTGGTATGGTGAATGGCATTTGGGAAATTGTCTCGTGTTTATTGGCAGGTGTGTTGTTAACTGGCTTTTGATGCAGCCTTATTTGGTAATCTAAGTGTGGCTTCCTCGTTTAACCCAAAACACATATGCTGTTAATTTCATTAGTTGGAACATGGCAAACATGTTGATATTCAATTTTAAAGGTTTCACAGTCCAGCATGCACCTGAGAACTGCATTGACAACCCCATGTCATGTCAGTTTGTTTCGATGCATAACTGAAGCAATTATATGCTTGAGAGAAAAAGTTGTATGGATAAAGGATGATTTGCATGCAGAAGAATATTCACAGAAAAGTCCTTTGGCAAATTTTGAAAAATGTGGATAAAGTCTTCCAGATTCCTTTTTCATCCACCGAATGGAATTTGGACATGCGTGTCATTGGTTTGTCGAATGCCAACTAGACAGGTGTCTCATGTGTTTATACAAGTGTTTTGTTAACTGGGTTTTGATGCAAGCTTATTTTGTAACCTTTGTTTGCTCCTTGAGGGTTCGTCTTGTGATGACAGGCTAGCTAATAAATCTGACAGGTTAGGTGATTGATCTTTCATTAGTTGGAACATGGCAAACATGCTGATATTCAATTTTAAAGGTTTCACGGTCTGGAAAGCACAAGGCTGGATTGACATCCCTATCTCATGTTAGTTTGTTTTGATGCACGACTGATGCAATTCTATGATTCAGAAAAGAGGTTTGCATGCCGCATGTCAACTTTTGCAAATTGCATATTTGCCAATGAAAAGGAACATTGCAAGTGAGTTGATAGAACACAATTTTAAGTGTAATGATGTTTAGGGAAACCTTAAAGAAAGGTATGTATGATATTTGGGAAGCAAAGGATGAGTACAGATTGCCCTCTTCTTTAGGTGGGTGAATAGAGTGTTACTATGGAGATTCATGGATGCCTAATTATGCAAAGCATTTTTGGAACAAAGTTATGAAGAAGAATGACAAGATTAATTATTCTGATATGCAATCATTAGACACACCATGTTTGGAATGAAGTTATGAAGAAGAATGCATTTGTAGTCAAACCATCGTAGCCAAATGTGAATATGCCTAATCTAAACCTTCAAGGAGTGACTTAATACTTAGAAGGTGCAATTGTTTCAATGAGAAGTTGTCTTTAGAATAATACATCTACTTCAAAGAAAGCCATAAATACCCAACAAACATTGCAACAACAATTGAAGATATTCTACCAACTATGTGATTAATATATGTTCCAACAAATATAGAGGTTGCAAGGAAAAATGTATAAAGTTTCCTCCTGGTACTGCCTTGATCTCTGCTATTACCTTAAAGTCATTACTACTGCATTTTGTAATGCCTGTTCTATCTGGAACTTGTATTTTTATTTTGTTTTGAGCCTACCCTTGTTTAAATAAAAATGTTGTAAACTGTCTTTCTCCCTTTTACTGTCTTGGTTAAAATGTTCCTCTTGGCTCTTGGTTGTTGTACATATTCCTCTACTTGTGTAAACCTAACTTGGATATTTTCCTATCCCTCTCTCTCGTGTATGTACAGACCCTCGTTTAAAGATCGCTTTTGCTTAATTTGCTAATTTGCCTAAGAGGCATATACTATCGTGAAAACTTACTTTCTGAATATAAGGAAGGTCCCAATTCACCAAGTAATTTATCAGATTTGTATTTGAAAGTCACAAAGTTTAAAGAGATGCAAATTATCTTTTACTTTGTCAAATCTACCCTTTTCTACTGTACTTTTATGGTTCTAGTACTATTCTTGCAAATTTATTTATCTACTTAAAATCCTTTTTAAACATATCACCTTAGAATAAAAAAACAAAACCAATATCTAATTGTCAAAAAAATTGAACTTCTGATTGCTTTAAAACAAGTATAGATGTTCTCAATCATGCTTCAAAGCAATGTTTGTTTGGTCTTGTGGGCATTTCCCAAAAGTAGAAAGTTCATCATAGAGTCATTTTTACACATTTAAGTTTATGTGCAAGGGGTGGAATGAAAGGATGCTCTTGGAGACTTGTTACAAGTCGTAAGTCATACTCCATTAACTCTGACACATGAACCATGGTAAGGAACTTATTTAAATTTGCTAATCTCATTAAACTATTCATGTTTTTGTTGTACCATCATTTAATAGACCTTTCATTTTGCAGACGCAAGAACAATTGGAATTTCCATAAACTACCTCACTCAAAATTCAAACATGCAAGCCTGGATTCCTTTTAATTCATACATGTGACTCTTTACATGTCACTCATTACAATCAGTTAACTGATGAGGTAGGTGGGAAAAAGGCGCCACTCTCCCTTCATGCATGCAAAACTGGCTCTAGGCTAACTGAAAGTGATCTAACTGATTGTAACTGGAGATTGACTCAGCATAACTGCTTACCGACCACGACCAATTGATGGAGGCTGCTGGTGGCACTCATAGTGGGCTCCTATAGTGTAGGGATTGGTCTCAAAGGCACATAAACTCATGCATGCACATGCAGTAAGTGGCATATAACCTCTATGTGTGTCTCCCACACTCTAGTACAATAATAATTACCCCCTAAGTTAGGAAAATAGACAAAATATATTATATTGGACAAAGGAGGATTATTTAATCCTAACAAGAGGATTTTTATGGACTTGCTGTAAGGTATAGATAGAATGAGGAGAGATCAAATTTTGTTTCCAATTATGTGAATAGTCTAAGTTATGTCATTCAAGATGAGTTTAATATTTTGAATTCTCGTTTAGTCGTAGAGGTTTTCTAAGCATCTTTTAATATTAAGGAAGAGTTGTTGAGGAAACAACAAACCACAAGAAAAGGTCCATGATATGGAAGAGGACAACAAGAAGAAAACCAAGTGGAAGAGACTGAAAATACCTCTAGCATTGTGGATCAACTTGCTAGAAGGGGATTTAATGTTGATGTATGAATAGGTCAATCGGTGAGAGGTAGAGGTAAATGAGGAATTTTGAAAGCATATTCTTTAGATGTGAATTACAAGGCCATATGGTATTTGGATGCCCAAAGTTTTTGAAGGATGGAATAAGGAACTAGGGGAGAACTCATATTGTTGAAGTGGAACCAGTAGTAGAAGCAAGTGAGGTGGTGGAATTGAGGAAAAAATAAGGAGATAATTTGATGATGTGGAAAGTATCACTGCAACCTGAGATGGAGGTTGAGATAGATCCATAACAAAGGAATACACTCTTCAAAATGAAATCTAATATATCAGTTAAGTGTTGTAACTTAACTATTGATGGTGGTAGTTTAGAAATTTTGGTGTCAAATGAAGTTGTTCACAAGTTGAAATTGAAATGTGCACGTCATTAAGGAGCATATAAAGTGTCATGGTTACAAAATGGGCATAGGGTTACTATGGGGGAACAATATTTGATTAATTTTAATCTTTAGAGTTAGAGCAATAACATTCTACTTGGTGTGTTTCTCATGGATGCTTGTCATATTTTGTTGGGGAGGCCATGGTAGTTTGATAGAAGAGTTATGTATGACAAGATGATAAATACCTACAAATGTGAGAAGGATGGGATGGAATTTAACTTACATCCATTGAATGACAAAGTGGAGAAGGTTGATCAAGTGATGATAAGTCCAGTGTTGGCATATGCATAAGAAAGGAGTAGTGTGCTAATGAAATTAAAGAGAAAAACATGAGTGCTATAGTAGAAACACTTTGGAAAGAGTCACATATGGTTGGTTTTCATTCTCGTAATGTTTTATTTGGTGGTTTGTTTGCATGAAATACAACATATAAAGTGGAGGATGTGGCCATAAGGGAGTTATCCAAAATAAAAGTAGACAATGTGGAGGACAATATTCTTTTGTGGTCCATGGAGCAAGTATCAAGAACGGTGCCTAAGAGTGAGTTAGGGGAAATAGTAAGAACTGTCATGGTAGAAGAAAAAGAAATGGTGCAACCTTGTTGAACAAATTCACAAAAAAATGGAAGAAACAATAAAAGGTGGGTTACATGCAAAACAATCTTGGGTCATGACATGGAAAGAAATTTTATGAATGTTAACAACAATGAGGGGCAGAGGAGGATGTTCAGCTTGCACTTGTCATTATCCTACCTTTTGGGTAGGATGCTCAATTTTTTCAACCAAGGGAGTTTGATGCAGGAGCATCCCTATGATTTTGGCAATCATGTATCACCCAAAACATTTTTCATATTACCTTCAATTTTATTTCATGTTTTTGTTAGTTTTTCAATCATAAGATAACGTTATAGTATTTTCATTGGTGTGAACACAAACCTTGGTATTAGAAGCCAAATTTTTGGATATGTTATAGAAGACACAGTTTTCTACCTTCACACTAAATTTAAAAATAAGATATGGAGTTTAGACCCTACACACAAGCCCATGACCAACATGGTAGTGAAATTTCTGCATACACAACTACTTAGTATTTTGATCATATCTTACTCAATTTTTAGAATAAAGGTATATATATATTTATTTTTTTTTATTTTTTATATTTTTTATAGTATGTCAAGGAAATATTTATGTTTCCACAATTTGTTAGAAAATTTGGATACCACATAAACTTCCCCCCCCCCCCCCCGCGCTCAGTGTGCTCTAGAGAATATTTTTATGCAGATAGATGATTAGTATTTTGATTTGCATGCTCTCATGATTTGGAGTTAAGGTCTGAAATTTGGGTATGTTTTAGAGGACACAATTTTGTATTTCTCACCAATTTGATCAAATTAATTAAGTACCATGCATAAGCCGTGCCATGTTCAGAGAGCGCATTTTTTTTCTTTCAAAAACATGTGTTTAGTGTTTTGCCTTGTGCACATCCAATATAATTCACAATGATAGTCTAAACTTTCAACCATAAGTAAAAGACATATACCTATATTTTCCTTCATTTTTTTAAAATATGAAGTTTAAGCGGGTCAAATAAATCAAACATAGAGTGCAACAAGAGTAATCTAGAAATTTTGCGTGTGCATATTTTTCAAATTTATCTCAACTATTCAAACCTCAAGTTGTGGAATCTATGAAGGGAAAAGATAATAATTGACTTATAATATATGAATTATGTAATGTTTGAGCTACCCAATGAAATGAAAAGCCTTGGGAGTTGAACAATTAATTATTATAGCAAAAATGTTTAAAGCCTAGAGGTGATTAGGGATTTTGGTCTATCATTAACATGCCTATAACTTGTAGAGTGAGTATGTGTAGAATATAGAGACCTCGGGGGTTTTGTGATTGTATGAAGTGGAGAATTGATGTATTTTCATTTGAAGAATGAAGATTGAGTTTTGCGTTGTTGATTTATGTGTGTAAGATCTCTATAAAAATTTGTGTTATTTCTATTTTGAATTTCCACTATGTGATTCTAATCACAACACATCATTCCATCAAAAAACCACTCGAGCTAAACCAAATTGACTCTTTTCCGAAAAGATTATACAAAACAAAATCATATATATATATATTTCTATTAATTTACAATAAAATTTATAAAATGAGTGTTACGATAAAAAAATTATTATATTATCTTTAAACCAAAAACAACAATACGGGGTATAAATAGTGACTTATTATTAACTAAACTACAAACATTAAGTTAAGAATAATCATTTTATTTGAAATTACTATTATCTTCCAACAACTATTACCTATTGAGATGCACTAAAATATTAGCTTCCAATAACACAAAAATATTGAATGGAATGCTTTGAGAATTTGAGCATTATAACATCTGCAACGAGTTGTGCCAATATGGGTTATCATCGATAATTACATTGAATCTTTTAGCATATAAACTTTTACATTGATACTTTGGTAAGTATGTTATGTTTGTTATTTTCTTCCCATGTTATGGTCTCTCCCTTCTTAAAAAGTCCTCATTTGTGAGCAAATGGATTGCATGGATCCTTGTCTTGTGACAAGGAAATTTATAGGCGGGCGCACTAACAAATTTTAAATTTATGATGTATACATTTCAACAATGATCTATGGGACCTTTAAATAAGACATAAACTTGCATTGTAATATCCTGAGAATTGAAAGACAAATGTAGATTCGGGTTAGCAACACAAAGTTAGTTACTTTAGCGAAGAAATATACATTTTGATCATTGTTACATATTCAATTCCTCTCCAAACTATTCTCCCTTGATAAATGACGAACCTCAACGTTGGAGATTTGTTTCCTCTTAGTGTGTAAACCAAGAAGCTTGGTGGACCATATGAACTTATGCAAGTGGAGAATTCTACTTTGAATGTGTGTTGGGAGGGAAGAATGACGTTTACATTTCCATAATGATATGCAAGGGTGACGTAGTACCAAAACCTCTGTGTTGGAAGGCTGTGAGGCTAGTTGTGTTGGAACTCCTCGCTCTCCCTCATGTCCTAACTTGCTCTTTTTCTAGACAAACAATTTGCCTATTGAGGCCTCTGGGTTTGGGTTGAAGAAGTGCAAGACATTTTGTGTCATTCCTTGCCTTCAATTGTGATCGAATCCAATTCTTTTTTAAATCTTTGAAAAATATTACTGATAAGAAACATTAACACTTCAAAGGTTGTTTGTTTTGGAACAACTACTTCAAATAAGCTTAATTAATTACAAAATAAAAGAAAACAAAAATAAAAGATAAGAATCATAAGCATGTAGAGCATTTGAGAAGTGAAAGCACTCGCTACTAGAGGATTTAGTTAGGTATTATATATATATTTAAACTTAAAAACAATAACGGTATGGTTCATATTTTAATATGGGCATTCAATATTATACCTTCCTTTTATTATAACTTTGTATGTTTTTTGATGTTAGGTTTCATACCCAAACTTTTCCATTTCTTAAAGTGAAACAAATAATGGTGTCGATTTGTCATGGAGTAAAGTGAAACTATAATGATGACACCTGGACCCGCATATCAGTACCACGTACCACTAAGTTAAATGTACTTTCCCCTTCTACCTATTTTATTCGGAGTACCTACTTAATCCTATACAGTACAAAGAATTTGGCGACGCTCTGTCATTTGGGATCGGGAGCCCTAGAAACTCTCTAGGCTCTTTTGTTTCTTTCCCTTGTATTTCTGGTGGAGTTACATCCATGCCGGAGTTTCTGAGCAAATTTTTTCCAAGCGTTTTTAAGATGGAATCCATGGCCAAAATCAGCGAGCACCGCAAGCACGTTAGCCAGGTAATGACTTCGTTCACTTCTTCCCATTACGGCCGTGTCGACTTTGACGACCGGAGCGGCAATAAGAGCTTTCACAATGGCGCTGCTGTCAATGAAACAATGCTGGGCTTTGGTGTGGGTTTAACTAGTCAAGTAAGCTCAGGCTCATCTCTATTCAGACTATGATTTGATTTTGTAATACAAGAACACTTTTTTTTTTCTTTATACCGGAGTAAGAAACTCATACGACATTGTCGTGCTTCTCAGTCTGCACCTATTTATTTTTCCGAAATTGCTCTTCCATACTGAGGCGAGCCGTCAACATCGACTTCCAACTATTCATAGGAATTCGGGTCCTTTCTGCAATTCTGATAAACTATCGCACAGCCAAGATCCATCCTTGGGGGGTGGCGTCTCTCCCTGGGGCTGGCAGGCGTCCCAGCGTGGGTTCCTTTACCCTTCCCGATACTCCCGGCTATGTGATCGAAAGAGGGCAGATGGAGAAGGCCAGGGCCGTGCTGCAGAGGATCGGCGGCACGCCAGACGTCCAGGAGGATCTGCAGGACTTGATCGAGGCTACCGAGATTTCCAAGAGGGTAAAGCATCCCTTCCGCAACATTATGAGAAGGAAATACAGACCTCAACTCGCCATTCCTTTCGTTCAGTAGCTCTCGGGCATCAACGTCGAGGCGTTTTATGCTCCAGTTCTCTTCTAGATTATATCTTTTGGGTTTGTCTGCAGTTATTCTTGGAGTCATGAATTTGTCTTTGATCATAATCTCCATTTTCGTTGTTGAAAAGTACGGACGGAGGGCTTTGTTCCTCGAGGGTGGACTGCAGATGATCATTTGCCAGGCAAGTTGCTTCCATTTAATTTTATCCCACATGCATTGTAAATGAAATGGAGGGCGAAGTTAGGCTGTATAAAAAAAGAAGAATAGAGTACAGACAGGATAGACGGGGTCTGTTGGTGTTGAAAAACGCCACGGCCTGAGGAGGTCGCTCCCATTGCATCTGTGGAGTGGCATTCCTTAGCATCTCCATTGAGAGGGACGCACGTCATAGTGGTGGGTCCATTCCATCGCATTGGTAATGGTTCTCCTAGGCACTTCTCCCATTGCGGGAGAGTGCAGTAGAGAAGGTGAAAAAACCTTTCTCAAATTGGAGTTAGAGTTGGAGGGGAGTCTCCATAGTGTTGTGTAGGGAAGGTGGGGGTGCAGGTGGAGGAAGCGCTGTAGGAGTGGAGGTGGTACTGCGGTGGGCGGTAATGGCAGGGGAGTGGTGGTGGTACTGAGGTGGGGTGAGCGGTGGGGGTATGGCAGGGGAGTGGAGGTGGTGCCGTGGTGTGGGAGCGGAGCTTGTGTAAGCTAAGGTGTAAGCGGTGGGGGAGGGGAGGTGTAACTGGTGGGGAGCGAGATAGGCGGAGAGGTGCTCTGAAGAGGGGTGGAGGTGGTAGGGGGAGTGGGGTAGGTGGTAGGAGTTGGAGGTCGTGAAGTAAGGATAATGGGGTTGGGAAAGTGGCAATGGAGCGAAGGTAGTGAAGGGGTAGGGGAGTAAATGAGTGTGGTGTATTTCAAAGTAAAACAATTTTTAAGATTCACAATGAATTAGAAACAACTAAAATTTAATTATACCAAAAAGCTAGGTCAACTAATAATATTGTAGATCAGCTGGTTGCATTTCTTTATATTTCCATTGCCAAATCTAGAAATTCAGATATGGCATGGTTATAGATGATAATCTATATAACCGTTTTGGGTGATACAATTACCAAAATTTAATGGGAGTTAAATGCAGTACCATCTTGGCGACTTTCTTCGTTCTTTCGATCAGTCCTGAATCCCAAGCTTCCCAGCTTTATCATGGTTGCTGCGGAGTTGGCAAAAAAAAGAGGTCCTAAGAGCTCGCGAATGTCATTTTTATGGCCCATGTTTCGCTATCTCCGCTAAACAGAACTTGGCATGAGAACAAAAGCCCTCTGCCTATTACCAGACTCTGCCTACTACCAGATTTCTTTAAGTAAATGTTCTGCCCTGCTCCTGCCCCTGCCCCTGATCGAGTCTCGAATACAGCCCAAAGACTAGTCAAGTAAGCCCCTCTTCACCCGGTTAATTGTGGTCAATTTAGTTTAATATTCGACAAACAAAGAATCCATCACTTCGTTTTTAACTTCCATCCACCCCTGTTCAGATCTCAAATCAGGCTTCGGGGTCTATAATATATATAGTATGAACATTATCAATAGCAATGGCAGCTTACATGTGATCCTTCACTCTTGCTTACATGTGATCCTTCACTCGGTTAGCAGAGTGGAACAAAACACAGGTTCCCATCCTTTATCGATCGGTGAAAGTATCGCTGGTTACATAGCATAGCAGTTACTTTCTCCCAGATATCACAGAAGGTTTCAGAAGCCTTTCTTTAAAACCTTGCCTCTTTTAGGGTGCATGATCTATCAAAGTCTCCAAGAAAATCACTGCCAAGCTCATTGTGGCAACTTAAAGAATTCGAGTTTCTCAATTTGAGTTCAACTGAAATTGAATATGCCCCTGAAGCTATCAGGAATCTTTCTCGGCTTCAGGTTTTGTATCTTTCAGTATGTACAAAGCTAAAAGCATTGCCAAGTGCTACAGGAGAGCTTGCAAACTTGAAGTCGCTCAATTTAGATTCGTGTAACAGGTTATCGGGTATTCCGGATGAGCTTACAAGGCTTTCAAAGGACAGCTGCAGCTTTACAACGTTCAGCACTACCAGATTTGAGGTGGATTTGGAATAATGATCAGAATGGAGGATTGTTCTATAGAAAATAAGTGCCACTGTAGTGAACAGATCCCAATGGAGGATTGTTATATATTTATGTTTCTGCAGACAATGTAGTGGATTGTTCCCCGCTGCTAAGAATGCCTTATATTTATGTTTTTTTGCAAATAATGATAAGGAAATATTTATCCTTTTTCAAATTTTAAAAGATATAATTAACTAATTAATCAAGATTAGGGAATATGTTTTGTAATTTTAATATGTATTAAGTAATATTTATTAATGATACAGTTTGAGTGAGTTTAAGTTTTTCTTTCTTACACACCAATTTAGTGTCTCGTAATTTATATTATTTTAATTTTAAATAAATTTATCAATTTATACTTCTCTCATACAATCCAAATAAACCTATATATATTAACAATGTAGTAAAAAGCATTGCCAAGTGCTATAGGAGAGCTTGCAAACCTGAAGCAGCTCTATTTAGATTCGTGTGACAGTTTATCTGCTATTCCAGATGAGCTTACAAGGCTCTCAAACGACAGCTGCGGCTTTACAAGGTTCAGCTTTACCAGATTTGAGTTGGATTTGGAATAAAGATTAGAATGGAGGATTGTTCTATAGAAAATAAGTGCCACTATAGTGAACAGATCCCACTGGAGGATTGTTATATATTTATGTTTCTGCAGACAATGTAGTCGATTGTTCCCCACTGTTAAGAATGCCTTATATTCATCTTTTTGCAAATAATGATAAGGAAATATTTATCCTTTTTGGAATTTTAAAAGATATATTTAACCAATTAATCAAGAATAGGGAATTTGTTTTGTAATTTTAATATGTATCAAGTAATATTTATTAATGATACAGTTTGAGTGAGTTTAAGTTTTTTTTTCTCACACACCAATTTAGTGTCCGGTAATTTTTATTATTTTGATTTTAAATAATTTTTTCAATTTAAACTTTTCTCATATAATCCAAATAAACCTATATATTTCAATAATGTAGTAATTGTTATAAAAATATTACATCACGATGAAGACAATGATTTTGTGATGATGGCCTTCTAGACCTCCTCTTAATGACATAATTTGTGTGTTGTTTAATGGTAACTGAAAGCATAGAATTTTGAAATTCCAAAAAAGGGACTATCCAATCAATACCTAGGTACGGATGGAAGATACCCCCCCTATATTCTTTTATGATAATCCTTTTTTCACAATGATGAAACTGCCTAGCAAATAAAATCAATATCTAGGCATAGATGGATGAAAGATAGTCCTCCTGTATCTTTTCTTTATGATTAAGCTACGTAGCAAATAAAAGTAAGGAGTGCTTTTATAAAAATTTTAAAAGTAAGGAGAGCCAACCTTTTCAGGCCAAAAGCATTAGTCTTGGTAGTTGTCCAAGTAAGGAGAGCCAATCCTTCCAGGCCAAAGCATTAGTCTTGGTAGTTGTCCTACCTGTATGGAGCTAGTGATTTGTCTCAAGAATTCCATAATTGAAGAGGAGAATTAAGAGAATCAATAATTAACAATAATTGAGATAAGCTTGCTTCCTTTACAGCTTTTTTTGGAGTAGATTGTTTATCCAACAAGAATCTCAAGGACCCCGTTGCAATATACAATTTGAATCCAAACTCGTGGATAACCCATTGCATCTACTCCCTAAAATGTGTATCCAAAACTTGAGGCATTACATTTTATGTTATTTGTTTCAAATCTGGCAAGCTCTGCAAAGGATTGGTCCTGGTTCATGATTCACATTGTATTTGTAAACCCTACCTGCCTGGGCTATATGAAGGCAGGGGGTGGTTTCAAATACAATTTGAATCCTCAATAAATGTCAATGGGAATGTGCCAATTCCAATATAAAATGATATACTGGTTACTTTTATGAAGGGAAATGATTTGGATCCAAAAGTGTGGATAGCCACAGTATTAATTCCCAAATTGTGAATCCAGAAATTCTTGCATTACAGTTTATGATAAACTTCCTGATAGACCAACCCCTTCAACAAAAGGATTGATCCTGGTAGTTGTCTTACTTGCCTGGGCTAGAATGGAGGATTTACAAATTTGGACTTGTTTTAGTGCTGTGTTATACCAGAAAATGTTCCTCATGAAGGGTGCTTGTTAGTTGTAACTAAGTTCACAGTATTTCAAGGCAACGACTTTTCCATTGTCATTGACGGCTTTAACAGACCATCTTTCTAGCCAAAATACCACCTTTTTATTGGCGTGAGTAATCCACTTAATGGAGAAGACTTGGCCCCACTCTAGAAGCATAAAGAACATCTCCCTTTTGAGCTTTATTAATTTGAGCAGTACTGCAACCAGAGATTGGGACAGTGGGAAAATAACCAGTAGTTCCTTGCACAATGTTTTGCTGATATTGTCCATAAGCTATTTTATTCTTATTAACAGAATTTCCTGGTAAGACAAACCAAAGAAAGGCTAAAAGCCAGTAGGGCGTCCTTATTTTCAAATGCTTCAATACAATTTTGCATCAGGTCAGTTCACAGACTGGACTGTTTTGCAGCCATCTTTACTTTGAGCTTGCAGAGCTCAGAGTACAAACATAGTTTTGGTTTTTAAGCTTCCATTGTTCTGTGGTGATTAGGGACACCCATATTTTCATCTTGGCTTTGGAGGTCCGCACATGCTAGGTCAAAGAGGTATATTTTATGTTTGTCAAAGAACAAGAATATGATCCATGCAACTTTACACCCATTCCCATGCCCCAATACAGGAAATAGGGCAATAATCTAATGATTAAACTAAACCCCACTTTGACATCTCCGTGCAATCCGACCCTTCATAGAATTACAACACGAAATATCAAATCAGACGACCATTAACAAGATAAGAAATAAGAAAGATTAACAATCTAAACAAAATAGCATTTACATTTTTCAGGAGCCATTTTACATTATGAGATATTATACTCAAGTAGGGAGAATAGCAGTCAATCCTATCACCATCAAATCGTAGTCCTTAGGCCATTCTAATCCAAACACATTGTTTTGGATTGGTTTTTAATTCCTCAAATTTAATGAAAGGTACAGAGTATAAACATGTTTGGAATATAGAATTGAAAACCATGAAGATAAAGCACATTTTTCATGTCCACACCGGGAGATATCAGGTAAAATTGGTTGAAATTCAATCTCTAATTACATAAAAGATAAACAGTACAGGCATTAAAGATAACATTCTAATCTATAGCAATTCTAGATGAGTTTAACATCAATATCAAAAGGTGTCATAGTAAAAGTGGAACCAAATACAACCAGCCCAGATGGCAAACATTTGACTGAAATTCTTCAACTGAAAGATAAGAAGTGGGCCTCTGTGAATGAAGTTGAAGTTGCCTCCAGAACAGGAAATTCTAGAGAAAGGTTTGTAGTTTTGTTAGTTACAAATAATTTGACACCTAAGAGTCTCCTAAACAAATGGCTTTGTAAGAAATTAATAAAATATGGAAGACATAATATTTTCCAAAGCAAAACGCAGTTTTCATAAGTTCCTTAAAGGATTGCTTTGAAGCCTGGGTAATAATGTAGATGGGTCAAAAGCAGATCCTAGTTAAGGCCTAAGTCACCTGACACGGGGACACGGGACACGAAGGACACGGGGATTCGAGGTGTCCGACACGGGCACGGTGACCCCGGAATCAGGACACGTAGGATACGTTTTATATACATATATATATTTTTTTAAAATATATATTAAAATTTAAAAATATAGACATATAGATCCAAAAATATTTAGAAACTAGAACATTTACAAATATTCAATAGAAATTAGAATAAAAACACATTAATGATCATTGATTAGTATTACTATTAGTAATTACTAATTAGTAATTAGTAACACCAACATAACTCACCAACATAACTCACTGGCAAAGCTCAAGGCACCAACATAACTCCATGCTTATCACGCACCCATGTACATACCATAACTTAGGAGACTC
>LPNX010575973.1:361449-436395 GCA_001517045.1 Pseudotsuga menziesii | reverse complement strand
GAAAAATTAAATGCTAAAAATGGTCATGTGGGTAGTTACAGAGCTGTCCAAATGTGAAAATGCTAAAAATGGTCATATGGGTAGTTACAGAGCTGTCTAAATGTGAAAAATGCTGACATATCATGTAGCAAACTAAAAGATGAAAAGAGTTAAAGGTCCAAAGGGGATGTTGAATGAGACTAATAAAGTACCATGAGGGGAAAAATTGAAAATTCAAATTAAAAATTTAAAAATTTTGGGAACACGCAGGGTACTTTGTTAGATTAAAAGTTTCTTTTGAAGAATACCCAAAGAACTGATTTGATTTGATAATCTATTAGTTGGTTGAGTTTGAAGGCCCCCAAAACCTATACACATTAGCTGCATTACCCTTCGAATATGATAAACATTTTAAAAAAATTTAAAATTTTTGGGCACACGTAGGGTACTTTGTTACTAGACTTATAACTTTCTTTTGAAGACCCAAACAACTGATTTGAGAATTTGTGAGTTGGTTGAGTTTGAAGGCCCCCAAAACCTCTATAGGCATCATGTTCCTGAGATCACTTTGGCGAGGTTGTTAATTCTATCCGAGACTCAGTCATGAGCTTATCCATGACACAAAATAGCTTTAATGACCCTAGAGAAGGTTACATAACACTTTAAAGACATGAGAGCAAAGTCAAATATAAGAGGCCCCAGAGCAAGGTGGACTATACTTGTAATTTCGAGATTTATAACAGGATGTTATAGTGCCCAAGTATTGGGACCGTAACAATTACTATAACGTTTGTAGAGCAAAGTCAAATATAAGAGGGGCAACAACAAAGACTAGGGTATATGCAATGGGGCAAATGTGGGAAGACCCTAGAGAAAGTTGCACAACACTTTAAACACATGAGAGAAAAGTCAAGTATAAGGGGTACAAGAGCAAAGACTAGGGTATATGCAATTGGACAAATGTGGGAAGAGAAAACTTGCAAGGCAAACCGACTTGATAATGCAAATGCCACAAAGTATCATGGTTGTGTTATATAGTAGAAATACCAAACATACATTCAACGAATGTAACTCTAGCCAAAGACCCATGATCATAAAAAAATAAAATCCAAGGGAGCATAGTCTATTTGACTAGGCTCAATTAAAAATTTAAAGGGTGGTCCACAACATAGTCGACTTAGGGTTAGTTGAGGCCTCAATAGATTTGTTAGTCCAAAATGTTATTGGAGTTTAAGAAAATTAAATATTAATACGAATTAAGATTTGTCATTACCAAACTGAGAGAACATGCTTCATTATTATGGGACAGTTTGCAATGGAGAGATAACAAGATGACGACAAAAAATTCCAAAGATGGGATGGTATGGTGTCCAAACTAAAATGTAAACTCTTGCATGTTGATTTTGCATTGAATGTGTTGAGACAATTTCATAACAGAAGAGGAGAGAAGAACATTGAGTACATAAGAATTATGAAGATTTGGGAAAAATGTTTAGAGTGTTGAATCCATTGCAAACTATGTTAATGGCTTGATATTTAACATACAAGATCGAGAAGTTTGATGGATGTTTCATCAATATTGAAGGCTTATCACCTGGCTGTAGTGTTGTAGGTAAATTGTTCAGAAGGCAAGAAGGGACAAGAAGCAAAATCACAAGTTTGTAAAGCAATTTGCAACAAGACGAAAGCACAATGGAGGAAAAAAGAGGGATAGTGCAAGTTCTAAAAAATAGAGTTTTGTAGGAGGTTACAATGTAAGTTGATAGAGGATGTGGATATAGAAAAGGCAAAGTAACATTTATGGCACATGCTTCAAGTGTGGTTTACAAGGGCATAGAGGGCATAGAGCAAGTGAATGCTCATGGAATATGGATGCAAAATTATTATAAAGGCGCAGAACTCGTGAATTGTGACTCGAGCAATACAAATAGTTGAAGAGGATAATGTCTTTGAATTTCATCAAGAGTGAATGAAGAATTATTACAAGAGCGTAGAACTCGTGACTCGAGCAATAAAATTAGTTGTAGAGGATAATGTCCTTGAATTTCATCAAGAGTAAGGAGAGAATTTATGTTGAAACTAGAGAATTAGCATGAAGATTGGGAGCCTTGGCAGCTAAAGAATATGCATGAACATTGGGAGCCAGTCTTACTTATTTCATTTATTCGAAGCAACTCAATTATTTGTTTGGAGAAGAACATAGCACCCATCCATGGATTAATGTTGTATGCATTTTTGATACTTGAGCTTTCCATTTCTTAAAGTGAAACCATAATGGCGTCGATCGATTTGGTCATTCTATTAAGTGACACCTAGACCTAGACATTAGTACATCAATTTTAAATGTTTGCTAGTACTCCCTCCTGGTGAATTGTACCACTAGTTTCCCCTTCTAGCTCTTTCATTTGGAGTAATCTTGTAGAAAGAATTTGGCCATGCTCTGTCATTCAAGAGCCCTAGCTCAATCACTATGGTTTCCTCTGGAGTTCTCTGCTCAATGCTGTTTTTTCGCCTTGCTTTTTTGGTGGAGGAGAACATCACTCCCCAACAAATACTCAATCTTGAAGTAAGCACAACACAGGCCTACCAAGTTAGAAGTATCTTGACAACAAAAGGTTCTCGCAAGGTTTATAAGAAGGAAAAGGACTCTTTGAGATAGCTCTTCATAGGTAAAAGGGTTCAATAGTTAATAATGAATAACTAGTGTAAGTGTAAGATTTATATTTTCTTGGTCCTCTCTTGTTTTATCGACTCGTAGATCTTATTTTACAGTTAAAGAAGGATAGTCATCCTTAAGACAGTCTGCTGTAGTTTCCACTTGTTCATTGGCATAATCTAGATATAGCCACTTTCCTTGATATCATCAAATTTAACATGGATGTGATTGGTTAAGAGATATAGAGTTGTTACAGATATTTTCCTCACACACCAATCTAGTTTACAACCAAAATGTTGAAGAAATGCAACTTCAAAAGATATTCTATTGTACTTATATTGTATTATTATTATTCCTCCTTTCATAGATGTTATTCCTCCTTTCAGAGATGTCATTGATGTACATGGTCATGTAAAAGTCTTGAGGTAAAACCTTCGTTGTAAGTCGGGTCAATAGTACCCACAAAAGTATTTTATAAATGTTGTTTTGAGTCTCCATAGGCAAGTTAGCTCTATTGGGTCATTAAGTCACTCACTTAATGAGTATAAATAGGTGAGGCGCCTCCCTCACTTGGTCACACTCAACACTCAAGCAAGTTTACTAGAGAGAGAAGAAGCACTCCATCTTAGAGAGAAGAAGCAGCTAGTCTTATTCTTGGGGTCTTACATTTTACTTGGTTGATTTCTATATTGAGGAAGTTTTGTTGGGTTTTCTCCCCCAAGAGGGTTTCCCAGGATAAATCTTTGTGTTCTCTTTGTGCTACTATGCTTGTCATTCTTTCAGTGATCCTTTTGTTTTTGGCGTAAAACTTTTAAAAATTTAGCCTGGTGTCGGAGCCAAGCTAAATGAAGTTATTGTGCAACAACTTATCCAACAGTTCAACAAGCTAGGGTTTACTATTTCAGGGAATTCCCTCCACAGACCAGTTGAAAAAGGAGGACCAACTAACTTGCCCTAGGAGGGTGTGCCTTTCGGTCCAAACAGTGTTCAGTTTCGTGTATTTTCAATTTTTGACCTACCACTATTGCCGAAAAAATTAGGGCATCAAGTATTTTGTAGTTCTGTCCACAGATTCGAAAAAGGAGGACACTAGTCAACTTGCCTTGAGGAGGCGCATCTTTTCCTCCAACCATATTTATAAGTGACCACAATTGAAAAATTAGTGTTTTCCTGTCAAACCCTAAGTCTGCCTGAAGCAGGTTCCAGAAGCTGTGTTCTTCTTATTGATAAGTTCTACTTTCTATATTTCTATTTGAGGTTCTCATTCATTAAAGATGACAAACAGTACCAAGATTGATGAAAAGCTTGAAGGAGCTGATAATTTCAGAGCATGGAAGCATATAGTCATGCTTATCCTTGAAGAGCATGACCTAGAAGGCTACATCGAAGAGGAAGTCCAAGAACCAGAAGGAGATGAAGCAAAAGCAAAGCACAAGAAGGATATGGTCAAGGCAAAGAGGATCATAGTTGATTCCATCAAGGATCATTTGATCCCTAAAGTATCTTCAAAGAAGACTCCAAAGGTAATGTTCGATGCATTGTCCAGTTTATTTGAAGGAAAGAACATCAACAAAAGAATGACCTTGAGAAATCAACTCAAAGGAGTAAAGATACAAAAGGTAGAGACTATGCAATCATACTTCACTAGAGTATCTCAGATCAAAGAATAGGTGGAAGCCGTTGGGGACATAGTGAAGAAGTAGAAATTGTGATGACCACCTTGAATGGTCTATGGTCAAGGAAAAGAGGATCATAGTTGATTCCATCAAGGATTATTTGATCCCAAAAGTATCTTCAAAGAAGACTCGTAATGTTTGATGCATTGTCCAATTTATTTGAAGGAAAGAACATCAACAGAAGAATGACCTTGAGAAATCAACTCAAAGGAGTAAAGATACAAAAGGTAGAGACTATGCAATCATACTTCACTAGAGTATCTTAGATCAAAGAACAGTTGGAAGCCATTGGGGACATAGTGGAAGAAGCAAAAATTATGATAACCACCTTGAACGGTCTACCAAGGGGGTGGGAATCCTTCATTAGAGGGATATGTGCTAGAAGAAAGTTGACCAAGTTCAGTAGACTATGGGTAGAATGCGTTCAAGAAGGAAGGATATCAAACAGAGAGGAGAAATTAAATGATAATGAAGATGAAGCTTTGGCATCCCATGCGAAGAAAGGAAAGAACAAGAGAAATGATCATGATCAATCTCCCAGAAGAAATCAAATATTTCAAAGGAACACAAGGACCAAAAGGGATTTCTGATCCTTTGAATGTTTCACTTATCACAAGATGGGACACATTGCAAGAAATTGTCCCTTAAAAGAAGATCAATTCAAGAAGACAAACAAGAGATTTCATGTCTATGCAGTTGAAGATGACCCAATAGAAGAGAAGGCCAATGAAGACGAAAACTCCAGTGAAGAATGTCCTAATATCAGCTCTCACAGGTTCAGTCTCAGATGGATGTGACACTTGGCTAGTAGATAGTGGTGCCTCCAAACACATGACATGTTATAAAGATTCCTTCATGTCTTATTCAGAAAGATTCATCACACAAAGTGAAGCTTGGAGATGATTATCAGTATCCCATTAAAGGAAAGGGAGGAGCCTCTTATATTTTGTATTCTGGAAAGTCCATGAAGATGAAAGATGTACTATATGTCCTAGGTTTGAGAAAGAATCTCCTTGTTAGAGTTTGCACTTTAATTCAATTTAATTAGTATTTTTGATTGAAAGAATAACAAGCACAACAAAACACAATACACACAATAATTTTCCTCGCGGAAACCATAAAGGAGAAAACCCCGCAACTTCCTCAGAGATAGATTCATCACTAATACAATATCACAAAATGGAAAAAGCCCAAAAATAGAAAGTCTTTTGCAGCTCTCTGTCTTTCTCCTCTAGTGAACTTGTCTTCTCTCTCTTACTCATGTGAACTTGAGTGAGTGAGTGCGTGTAAATGAGGGAGGGCGCCTGCCTATTTATACCCTTCAAGTAATTGACCTAAAACCCAACTGGGATGACCTTGTAATCTAACAGGGTTGACCTGTCTCTTAGGAGACTCAAAATACATTTTACATTGTTTCTTTTGGGGACTATTGCCTTGACTTACAACAGAGGTTTTTACCTCAATGACCTTGCATGACCAAACACAATAATGACATCCCCTAACGGAGGAAAACATCTATGATAGAGGTACAATAAAAATACAATAATAATATACAATAGAATATCTTCCAAAGTTACATTTACAACAACACTCACTCTTAACTAGGAAGGTATTCTCTTGCCACAATCATCAACACTCTAGAGACATCATCATTGCTGGATCATTCTCGTCGCTGCTGCATTCCTCATTTTGTCGATCATTGGTTGGTGACATCTTTCAAATCTGTTTGTCATAAGAAGTTATTCAGAGTCAACCCTTTTTCATGTTGGATGTAGGCCTAGCTCACATCTAGGTCTTCATCATATCCACGAGCAAGCAATCACGTAGGTACAACCTAGGAACACCCATTACATTTCCACAACAATCACCTGTGTCTCCTACCGTCATCTCATTGTATCCAGATCAAATCATCATCACACAAAGAGCAACCTAGATGCACACCTCATGTCCAACATACCACTTGTGTCTCCCACCCAGTCGGTAGAGCCCAGGAGCACCCCAGGAGCACCCGAGGTGCATTATGTCTCTCAATAGTCAGCCTGCGCCAGTCATCCTTAAGATAGTCTACTGTAGTTTTCACCAGATTTAAGATTTCACAAGTAGCAAATGGATATGCAACTTCTCTTCTTCCTTTTACAAAGTCAATGTGATTCTGCTATCAAAGTTTATCAAGCTTACAAATTAATAATAAATGGCTTGCCCTGAAAAAACTAGGAAGTGTGCACTCGATTAAGCAGATTAAAGACACATTGAGAAGCATTTGCCCCATCACAACTTGCGATACACAAAACTAGAGTGCTACGCATTTAAAGCCTGCAAAGGAAATCTAATAGAGGCACTTCTTTGAATGACCCATAACTGGTAATGTGTATGAACTATGAAGTTCATAGTTTTATGGTTATTGTCCTTTTGGTTGTTTTACGACTAGCGATCCGCTCAATGTGGCTGATGACATCCTTGAAGAACCGAATGACAGTATCCTTCGACGTGGTTTCCACGAAGTCTCGTACAAGGCATGGACTGAGTTAACTGTTGGCTTCAGATCCATGAACTTCCCATATACCTCCCTCACATCTATGAAATTCATGAGTTGGTGAATAGGGGATTCAATCGCGCTCCCTCTTATATTTTTGCCATAGGTAATGGCTGTTAAAATCTCTATCAGCCTCTTTGAAAATGGGAGAAAACAATGTTTGGAAATCAAGCCAAGGCAATGGAAATTTGTAGAGTTGTTTTTGTCTATTGTATGAGGCTATCGGTCTTCGTCTAATGTGCAGTGGCAAGGACGAGGGGGAGATGACAAAGGTGGCGAGGAGGATCTGAGAAAAGAGGGTATGCTAAAAGAGTTTTTCTCACTCATTTGAAACTATTTTTCTTGTCATCTTTTATGTTATCTTCTTGTACAATCCGTTCTTTGCATTTTTTGTTGTCCGAGTCCAGTTACTCGCATCCATGGTAGTAGTATTGAAGTAGAGTCTTTATATTAGTTTCATCTGGGATTCACTTTCCCTTTGCTTCTTCCTCAATAAGATTAGTCATTTGATTTAGTAGCAGAGTTGTGAGGCAGGCGAGGGATTTTCAAATAGAAATTGCAAGTATTATAAATAATTAATCTAAGGAGAAATAATTAATGTAAGGAGAATTAGATTTTTAATTCAAAATTGGTGTAACAAGCTATAGTTCGAGCATTGTATAATCCAATTGCAAAAAATGCATGACACAGAAAGAGCGAAGGCAAATAGCAAAGGGGCTTGCAAATAACCTGGTAAAGTTGATGTCTATGCATGTTGTAGTTGACGTTTTTGTTTCATCAATAATCCTTCATTCCAGGAACAGGAGTTGCAGCCAAAGGAAGCTTCTTCTCTTCATCCATTAAGAAGATATGTGAATAGCTTGCATATAGAAGGTACGAGGGTGGGCCCAGGGGCAAGTGAATGATGATGGGTTTCCACGGCCTAAGGCCATCCATTGCCATCCATTGGGTAATGGTTGTCCTTGTTGTAAGCAAAATTCATCCATTTGGTAATGGTTGTCCTTGTCGTAAGCGAACTTCAATTCAATGTAATGGAGGGAAGACAATTAAGATCCAACAAGAAAAGTATATGGAATGGACGATGAAGTTGGAAAGTATAAAATAAGATGAATAGATTAGTAACAATGTAGATGGGGTTTGTGGGAGTTGAAGAACACCACGACCTGATGAAGTCATTCCCATTGCATTCGTGTAGTGGCTTTCCTTAACATCTCTCATTAACATGAATGCATGTCATAGTGGTGGGTCCATGCCATTGCATTAGAATGGGTTTCTTGGGAACATCTCCCATTGAGGAGAGTGCAATAGAGGGAGTTGGAAAAACCTCTCTCAAATTGGAGGGGTGGGGGGGTTGTGTAATGGAGGCTGGAGGGGTGGTGGTATCAGGGTGAGGGGAGTGGGAGGGAAGTGAAGGTGGTATTTGGGTGGTGGGTGGGGAGAGTGGGGAAAGGGGGTGGGGAGAGTGGGGACAGTAAGGAAGGGTGGTAGTGGTGGTGGGATAGTGGGGGGTGGTGGTATCATGGTGGGTGGAGGTGTAATTTGTTAGGATGGGTTAGGTTGTAGTAGTTGAGAGTGGGAGTGGGGGGTAATTTCCTAGTAAAACAATTGCTAAGATTCACCAATGTATTAAAATCAGCTAGATAATATTGTTACCAAAAAGCACCAATAAATTACTAACGTTGGGTTCCATCCTTGGGGGTTTCGTCTTTCCTTGCAGCTGGCAGGCGTCCTAACCTTGGGTTCCATCCTTGGGGGTGTCGTCTTTCCTTGGGGATGGCAGGCGTCCCAATGTTGGGTTCCTTTACCCTCGATAGTGTGATCAAATGAGGGCAGATGGAGTAGGCTAGGGCCATGCTGTAGAGGATCCGCAACACGCCAGACATCCAGGAGTTGCAGGACTTGATCAAGGCTACCAAGATTTCCAAGAGGGTAAAGCATCTTTTCTGTAACATTATGAGAAGGAATTACAAACCTCAATTCCTCATGGCTCTCGCCATTCCCTTCGTTCAGTAGCTCCCGGGCATCAACGCCGTGGCGTTTTATACTCCAGTTCTCTTTTGGATTATATCTTTTGGGTTTGCTTGCAATTATTCTTGGAGTCATGAATTTGCCTTCGATCATAATCTCCATTTTCGTTGTTGAGAAGTACAGACGGAGGGCTTTGTTCCTTAAGGGTGGACTGCAAATGATCTTTTGCTAGGAAATTTGCTTCGATTTAATTTTATCCCACATGCAAAGTAAATAAATTGAATGGACTGCAAAGTTAGGCTATCCCACATGCAAAGTAAATGGAATGGAGGGCGAAGTCAGGCAATATAACATAAGAAGAATAGAGTATAGACAGCGTAGACAGGGTCTGTGGCTGGTGAAGAACACCAAGGCATGAGGAGGCCATTCCCATTGCATTTGTGGAGTGGCTTTCCTTAGCATATCCCAGTAAGAGGGATGCACGTCATAGTGGTGGGTCCATTCAATTGCATTGGAAATGGCTCTCGTAGGGACATCTCGCATTAGGGGAGAGTGCAGTAGACGGAGGTGAAAAAACCTCTCTCAAATAGGAGGGTATAGGGGTGGGGGAGAAAAACACAACTCCCTCTCTAGAGTTCGGAGTTGTGTAAGGAAGTTCAGAGTGCAGGTGGAGGAAACAGTATAGCAGTGCGGAGGGGATAGGGGCAAGAGAAGAACACTACTATGTCGTTGGAGGGGGTACTGGTAAGGGAGTGGAGGAGGTGGTGCTGCGGTGGGGGAGCGGGAGAGGTAGGGGGAGCGATAGAGGAAGGGGGAGTGGTGGTGGATTAGAGGTGGTACCGCGGTAGGGGGTGTGGGGTAGGTGGTAGAAGCAGAGGTGGTTTAGGGGTAACGGGGCGGGGAAAGTGGTAAGGGAGTGGTGGTGGGAGAGGAAAGGTAGAGGGAGAGGTAGGGGGAGCAGTGTGGGGAGAGGAAAGGTAGAGGGAGAGGTAGGGGTAGCAATGGTGGAAAGTGGTACTCAGGTAAGGGATCGAGTAGAGGTGGTGTAGGGGTGGGGAGCGAGCAAGTAAAACAATTTCTAAGATTCATTTATGAATTAGAAACAACTAGATTCTAATTTTACCAAAAAGCTATGTGAGCTAATAATATTTTAGATCATTTGGTTGCATTTCTTTATATTTCCATTGCCAAATCTAGAAATCCAGCTATGGCATAGTTATTGATGATAGTTTATTAGATTTCTGGTGAGTTTAGTAATATATCCATTTGTTTTGGGTGATACGATTAAGGCAAATTTAATGGGAGTTAAATGCAGTACAATCTTGTAGACTTTCTTTGTTGCTTCGATCGATCCTGACTCCCAAGCTTCCTAGCTTTATCATGGCCGCTGCGGAGTTGGCAAAAAGAGGTCCTAAGAGCTTGCCAATCTCATTTCTATGTCCCTTGTTTCGCTATCTGCGCTAAACATAACTTGGTCTGAGAACAAAAGCCCTCTTCTTGCTACAAGATTCTTTAAGTAAATGTTCTGCCTCGCTCATGTCCCTGCCAGGGACCCCTGATCGAGTCTCGAACACAGCTCAAAGACGAGTCAAGTAAGCTCCTCTCCCCCTTTCCACGTGGTTAATTGTAGTTGATCTAGTTGAGTATTCGACAAACAAAGAATCCATCAGTTCGTCTTTAACTTCAATCCACCCCTGTTTAGATCTCAAATCAGGCTTCGGGGTTTATATAGTATAAACATTCTCAATAGCAATGTCGGCTTACATGTGAACCTTTACTCGGTTAGTAGAGTGGAACAAAACATAGGTGCCCATCCCTTATCGATCGGTGAAAGTGGTGCAGGTGGGATCAACCACAACCAACCCAACCAACAACTCTAGGATCTGGTGGCTCCTACACTTAGCAGGATTACCAAATTTAGCCCTCGGCCAAATTCTGCTCTGAAATTACCTCCCCGCAATTCTGCTTCCGCAACTTTGTTTCCGCAACTCTGTTTCCGCAACAGGCTGTCCGCATGTAGGTTGTGGGAAGCCCGACCAACTTTCCAAAGTTGCTCCCCCGCAACTTTCTTTCTACAACTTTTCCAGCCGTCGAATCTTTGCGGCCTTCCCCACGATTGTCGAGCTACTCTTTGATGCGGATCTCACATATCTTTGTAGATCCGTTATCGCCCTCACAACTTCCATTGCGGATCTCTACTGGACCGTGAGATCTTCGTCTGCGGACTCAATCCCCATCGTTCATTCTCTGCAAAACTTGTTAAGGGTAGTCAATCTGCGTTCTGCACTGATTGATTAGAGAATTGATCAATCCAACCTGCAATCTTCAAGATTCATTAGCCTAACACTTCTATGCATGCATCTATGACCTATTTCAACTATTCAAGCATCAACTTAACATGTGAATCAACAATTTCACAGAAATACACAGATGTTCAGAAAACCACCGAAGTTGTCTCTTCATGGATACATCATTCAAGCAGTAAATGCATCTAGGCTAACAACATTGTAAACACATAGCTAATCCTTTTATTAAGCAATAGAACAAACACACAACTCGACTCTCCTTCTTTAGTCTTCTCAAAGTATTTACTAGGGGAAAACAGATGCAGGTCTGACCGTCCCTTCTGCGAATTGGAATTCTAACCCTGAAGAACAGAACCCCCTCTACTTCTCTAATCTGCCTATTTAAGCTAAACTGTTACTCCCACCCTGAGTGGTCCTGTAACCGACAACAAACAACTAGAAAGCATGATGAAAACATCCCTATCACAATAAACAACCCGTGGCTTGATCTCCACGCAGGGAGTCATGATCCGCCATCATTCGTGCCGCCGCTAACAAACTATGACTCATCAAACAACAAAAAATATGCCACATCATGTGATCAACTCATCACATTACTGGCATGCCATGATGCTTTTGCATCACGTTAGTTACATGACTCATCCTTTACTGACACCTATTAGATTAGATATTTTGTCCTATCTAGACTGGCTAGGAAAATAAAATACTTTACATGAAAGTTTACAATGTCTCTACAACTGACCCCTGCTTGGGCAAATGTCTAGAGCTTAAGGTCCGATCAGAAATTTAGTAGTTGGTCTTGAGAGCTAATGCTCCTGCATCAGACTCCCAAAGTAGAAAGAAGACATGATCTCTTGATTATGCATCTTTAGCCCACATCTTCCTGGATCTAAAACTTTGTTTGCTGCTGTCCATAAGCTTCACTATCTTCATTTTTCTTTTGCTGTAACCTTCTAGGCTTCCAAACCTTATGCTGTAGTACTCCACTGTCTTTACCTTCATCAATCTTCACTCTCCATTCAACTTTACAGTGGTCTGCCCGCTCTACCCTACTGTAGCTTTTCTTAGGAATTTTCATCAATTTCCACAATTCATCTATGACATCCTTCAATTTAGTTTTTTGCTGAAAACAAATCTTGTTTTGATTACTCTCCCACTGCACTTTACTGCATTATGCACATTCATTTTCAAACTGTTGGTTACCTTCTTCAACCTTCCTTGATTTAATTTCTGCTACAACTCTTGAGATTGCTGTAGATGTTGTCCCAGACATTGCTGCCACACAAACTTCCTGAATACCTTTGAAGATATCTCCCTTTGCAATATCCTTCTCATGCTCTCTGCCTGCAAATTCTCTTTCAAAAAGTAATTTATCTCTCAGTTTTCTGATTGCAGTCATATACTCAATCACTTCTCTTTGTATACTAGTAAACACATCATAGAACTGTGAACCGGTGTCTTCTCTTGTCTCTTTTATAACAAGAAACATGTCTTCCTCATTGACTACAATTTCTTCCTCTTGCTTAAATACTTTCAGCCAGTATTTCAAACATTCATTGATTACTTGATTCCCTTCAAGCACCTCTGTCTTGACAATCTTCAGTAATTGCCCTTCAATTCTTTGACCATTTCTATCAGTCAATTTAGTCTTTCTCAGTCCCAAGACTGTTTCATCTCCAATTTGAGACATAGTAGCCTCACTTTCTTCCTTATGGCTTTCTTCTTTTTGCTCACTAACCAAAGTTTTATGTGACACTATCTCATCCCTCTTTGTCAGAATAGAATCTGATTCTCTGTTCTAGTGGCAGTCCCAAAGGTCTGTCCATCAATCTTACCTTGGCTCTCTAAGTAAACCAAATCTTCTTTGTCCTTAGCAGGAACAAATTCCCTCTCATAAGACATGACTGTCTCTTCCCCAATAAGTTTGCTGCCTTCATTAATTAAGGACTCTGTAGACTCCTTCTGCTGCAATAACGCATCTTTTCCTTTGTCATTGCTTGACAACAATTCCATATGTCCATCTAGACTGACTAAATCTTTCACACTTTCATCTTTTCCCATGCACCCGTCAAGGTACTTCATCTTTTCATCAAAACTATTAAAACATAGCTTGTTTACTTGAGGCTTCCATTCACAAATAGACTCAGATTTCTCTAACAGGTTCTCTAGCATTAACATCTCCTTGTCATCTTCTTCAAGCATTGTGTATTTATGCTTAACATCTTCCTCATTATGCCTTACCAGATAACTTTCAGCTTCACTTAAGACAATTCCATAAGATGGATTGTCTTCTACAATACCTGCAAACACATTCAATTTGTCAGCTTTAAACCCACAAGACTCAATGGTCTTATTTGATGACTCAATCATCAAATCTTCCTGCTGTCCCAAGTCTGCTACAAGACTTAGAAAATCCTCAATAACCTTCTTTTCAGTTTCCCCAAGCATAACATCTGAATGCTTGATTTCCTCCCTCGCTTCATCCCACAATTGGCTATCATCATAAACCAAATCTTTTCTACTTTCAGCTTTTGTTGCACGCCGAAAAGAAACACTTTCTCTTGACTGTTCATATGTATTTGCATGAGATCCAGCTGTCTCATCTTCTTCCAAAACATAATTAAGATTCTGCTTGACTTCCTCCTTCTGGATGATAATATCAGCAATTTGTCCTTCATTCATTGTATCTGTAGAAATACACAAATATCAGTTTCAAAACATTGAGACCTCTTGGTTTCACTTGAAGCTTCAGTCTTCAAGACTTCCCTCAGACACTCTCTTTCCTTGGGTACCTCTTCTTCATACTGAGCATTCATCATTTGCTCTCCTCTCCTTTGTAGCTTATCCCACTTCAACTTTCTTTTCACAAGAAAATCACATCTCTAGTCTTCCTCCTTCTATAACAGCTCCATCATTACTTCCAGATGGACTTTTATTTCAACTTTCTCTCTCTCATACTCTTCATCACTCAACTGCCTCCATATGCCATTTGCCTTGGCATTTTCTTTCCTCCCTTTGTGGCTGCCTCCTGAACCTTTGCTATGACTCTTAATAGTCATCTTCTTGAGTTTTTTTCACTCTCTATGAGCTGCACTAGCCTCTATAGTAACAGTTCTCCTTGCTACACCTCACCTCACCAAACCTTCTCTATGCTTGGTCTTTCAGCAAGTACTGGTCCTCTTTCTAGAACACTCCTGAGCACTTCTCTATGCTCCTTCTAGGCTTCCTCCCTCAAATCATTTGTATGAGAACATAACTGTCCTCTTGTACTTCAATCCTTAGTTGAAATACTAGGTCCTTGGCCACACTTCACTTTCTCTTAGTTGAAATACTAGGTCCCTCACTAGTTTCCTTCATCACTGTCTTCAAAGATTATGACTTCTTTGTTGAGATGTCTTCACTCCTTCTGCTATCCCTTGCATGCATACCCTCCTCCCAAAGTAGATATCTATGCCTATAACTTACTGCTCAGGCTACAAGCCTCTTCTTCACTTGCATGCAAACTCTTCTTCTTTTCAGACTGCTGCTGGTCTGTCTTCTCACCTTCATAGAACACTCTCTTGTTCTCGTGTTCTTTCTCTCTTCACCAAAGTAAACTTACTCTCTTCCCGCTCTGATACCAAAATTAATGCAGGTGGGATCAACCACAGCCAACCCAACTAGCACCTTCAGGATTTGGTGGCTCCTACACTTAGCAGGATTACCAAATTTAGCCCTCGGCCAAATTTTGCTCTAAAATTACCTCCCTGCAATTCCACTTCCGCAACAGCTTTTTCGCAACTTTGTTTCCGCAACAGGCTTTCCGCATGCAGGATGCCCAACCAACTTTCCAAAGTTGCTCCCCCGCAACTTTTCCAGTCGTCAGATCTTTGTGGCTTTCTCCACGACCGTCGATATACTCTTTGATGCGGAGCTCACAGATCTTTGTAAATTCGTTATTGCCGTTGTAACTTTCGTTGCGGATCTCTCCTGGACCGTCATATCTTTGTCTGCGGACTCAATCCCCACCATTCATTCCTTGTTAAGGGTAGAAAATCTGCGTTCTGCGCAGATTGATCAGAGAATCCATCAATCCAGCCTGCAATCTTCAAGATTAATTAGCCTAACACTTCTATGCATGCATCTACGACCTATTTCAACTATTCAACCAACAACTTAATGCGTGAATCAACGATTTCACAGAAATACACAGATGTTCAGAAAACCGCCGAACTCGGCTCTACATAGATACATCATTCAACCAGTAAATGCATCTAGGCTAACAACATTGCAAACACACAACTAATTCTTCTATTAAGCAATAGAACAAACACACACCTCGACTCTCCTTCTTCAGTCTTCTCAAAGTATTTACAAGTGGAAACCAAACGCAGGTTTGACCTTCCCTTCTGCGAATTGGAATTCTAACCTTGAAGAACAAAACCTCCTCTACTTCTCTAATCTGCCTATTTAAGCTAAACTGTTACTCCCACCTCGAGTGGTCCTGTAACCAAAAACAAACAACTACAAAGCATGATGAAAACGTCCCTATCACAATAAACAACCTGTGGCTTGATCTCCATGCAGGGAGTCATGATCCACCATCTTTCCTATCGCCGCTAACAAACTATGACTCATCAAACAACCAAAAATATGCCACAGCATGTGACCAAATCATCACATTGCTAGCATGCTACGATGCTCCTGCATCACGTTAGTTACATGACTCATCCTTTACTGACACCTATCAGATTAGATCTTTTATCCTATCTAGACTTTCTAGGAAAATAAAATACTTAACATGAAAGTTTACAATCTTTACAACTGACCCCTCCTTGGGAAAATGTCTAGAGCTTAAGGTCCGATCAGAAATTTAGTAGTTGGTCTTGAGAGCTAATGCTCCCGCATCAGTAAGTATCGCTAGTGACATAGCATAGCAGTTACTTTTTTCCCAGATATCATAGAGGGTTTCAGAAGCCTTTCTTCAAAACCTTGCCATTTTTAGCGTGCTTGATCTATCAAAGTCTCCAATAAAATCACTGCAAAGCTCATTGTGGCAACTCACAGAACTCGAGTTTCTCAATTTGAGTTCAACTGAAATTGAATATGCACCTGAAGCTATCAGCAATCTTTCTTGGCTTCAGGTTTTGTATTTCAGTATGTACAAAGCTTAAAAGCATTGCCAAGTGCTATAGGAGAGCTTGCAAACCTGAAATTGCTTATTTAGATTCGTGTGACAATTTATCTGGTATTCCAGATGATCTTACAAGGCTCTCAAAGAGCAGCTGCAGCTTTTCAAGGCTCAGCTCTACCAGATTTGAGGTGGATTTGGAATAATGAACAGAATGAAGAATTGTTCTATAGAAAACAAGTGCCACTGTAGTGAACAGATCCCACTGGAGGATTGTTATATATTTATGTTTCTGCAGACAATGCAGTGGATTGTTCCCCGCTGTTAAGAATGCCTTAGATATAATTAACCATTTAATCAGTAATAGGGAATTTGTTTTGTAATTTTAATATGTATTAAGTAATATTTATTAATGATACAGTTAATGAACAGAATGGAGAATTGTTCTATAGAAAACAAGTGCCACTGTAGTGAACAGATCCCACTGGAGGATTGTTATATATTTATGTTTCTGCAGACAATGCAGTGGATTGTTCCCCGCTGTTAAGAATGCCTTAGATATAATTAACCATTTAATCAGTAATAGGGAATTTGTTTTGTAATTATAATATGCATTAAGTAATATTTATTAATGACGCAGTTGTGTTTAAGCTTTTCTTTCTTACACACCAATTTAGTGTCTAGTAATTTTTATTATTTTGAATTTAAATGAATTTTTGATTTATGTTTTTAGTAATTTTTATTATTTTGAATTTAAATAAATTTTTAATTTGAATTTGTGTGTTGTTTAATGGTAACTGAAAGCATAGAATTTTGGAATTCCAGAAAGGAGACTATCAAATCAATACCTAGGCACGGATGGAAGATTGTGTACCTATCTTCTTTTTACGATAATACTTTTTTTCACAATGATGAAGCTACCTCGCAAATAAAATCAATACGTAGGCATGGATGGAAGAAAGATAATCCTTCTGTATCTTTTTTTAATGATGAAGCCATAGCAAATAAATAAGGAATGCCTTTATAACAATTTTAAAATTTTAAAAGTAAGGAGAGGCAATCCTTTTGAGTCCAAAAGCATTAGTCTTGGGAGTTGTCCAAGTAAGGAGAGGCAATCCTTTTGAGTCCAAAAGCATTAGTCTTGGGAGTTGTCCAAGTAAGAAGAGCCAATCCTTCCGGGACAAAGCATTAGTCTTGGTAGTTGTCCTACCTGTCTGGAGCTAGTGATTTGTCACAAGAATTCAACAACTGAAGAGAAGAATTAAGAGAATCAATAATTAACAATAAGTGAGATAATGTTTCTAAAGCTTCCTTTACAGCTTTTTCTGGAGCAGATTGTCTATCCAACTGCAACAAGAATCTCAAGGACCCCGTTACAATATACAATTTGAATCCAAACTCGTGGATAATCCATTGTATCTACACCTTAAAATGTGTATCCAAAACTTAAGGCATTAAATTATATGTTATTTGTTTTAAATCTGGCAAGCCCTGCAAAGGATTGGTCTTGGTTCATGATTCACATTGTATTTGTAAACCCTACCTGCCTGGGTTATATGAAGGCAGGGCGTGCTTATAAACTTACAAATACAATGTGAATCATGAACCAATGACAATGGGCATATGCCAATTGCAATATAAAATGATATACTGGTGACTTTTATGAAGGGAAATGATTTGGATCCAAAAGTGTGGATAACCACAGTATTAATTCCCAAATTGTGAATCCCAAAATTCTTGCGTTACAGTTTATGATAAACTTCTTGATAGACCAACCCCTTCAACAAAAAGATCAATCCTGGTAGTTGTCTTACCTGCGTGGGCTAGAATGGAGGATTTACAAATTGGGCCTGTTTTAGTCATGTGTTATACCGGAAAATGTTGCTCATGAAGGGGGCTTGTTAGTTGTAAGTAAAAGTTCACAGTACCTCAAGGCAGCAACTTTGACATTGTCATTGACGGATTTAACAAACCATCTTTCTAGCCAAAATACCACGTTTTTATTGGTGTGAGTAATGCACTTAATGGAGAAGATTTGGCCCCACGCTAGAAGCGTAGAGAACACCCTATTGAGCTTTATTAATTTGAACAGTACTGCAACCAGAGATTGGGACAGTGAGAAAATAACCAATAGTTCCCTGCACAATGTTTTTCTGATATTGTCCATAAGCTTTTTTATTCTTATTAACAGAATTTCCTGGTAAGACAAACCAAAGAAAGGCTAAACTCCAGTAGGGCGTCCTTATTTTCAAATGATTTAACACAATTTTGCCTCAATTCAGTTCACAAAGTGGACTATGTTGCAGCCATCTTTACTTTGAGCTTGCAGAGCTCAGAGTACAAACATAGTTTTGGTTTTTAAGCATTCATTGTTCCATGGTGATTAGGTACCCATATTTTAATCGTGGCTTTGGAGGTCCACACATGCTAGGTCAAAGAGGTATATATTTTATATTTGTCAAAGACCAAGAATATGTTCAATGCAACTTTACACCCATTCCCATGCCCCAATACAGGAAATAGGGCAATAATCTGATGTTTAAACTAAACCCCACTTTGACATCTCCGTGCAATCCGTCCCTCCATAGAATTACAACATGAAATATCAAATCAGATGACCATTCAGGGTGTTAAGCTTCAAAATAAGAAATATTAACAATCTAAACCAAATAGCATTTACATTTATCAGGAGCCATTTTACATTATGGGAGATTATTAATTTATACTTAAGTAGGGAGAATAACCGTGAATCCTATCACCATCAAATCGTAGTCCTTAGGTCATTCTAATCCAAACACATTGTTTTGGATTAGTTTTAATTCTTCAAATTTAATGAAAGGTACAGAGTATGAACATGTTTGCAATATATAATTGAAAACCATGGAGTTAAAGCACATTTTCTTCTCCGCACCCTGAGATATCAGGTAAAATTGGTTGGAATTCAATCTCTAATTACATAAAAGATAAACAGTACAAGCATTTATGATAAGATTCTAATCTATAGCAAGTCTAGGCGAGTTTAGCATCAATATCAAAATGTGTCACCGTAAAAGTGGAACTAAATACAACCAGCTCAGATGCCAAACATTTGACTGAAATTCTTCAACTGAAAGATAAGAAGTGGGCTTCTGTGAATGAAGTTGCCTCCAGAACAGGAAATTCCAGAGAAGGTTTGGAGTTTTGTTAGTTACAAATAATTTGACACCTAAGAGTCTCCTAAAAAATGGCTTTGTAAGAAATCAATAAAATATGGAAGAAGTAATATTTTGCAAATCAAAATGCAGTTTTCATAAAGTTCCTTCAAAGGGTTGTTTTGAAGCCTCGGTATTAATGTAGATTGGTCAAAAGCAGATCCTACTTAAGGCAGAATGGAACACAGATGACTAGAATAGTTAAAAGAGTCCTGAAAGTATTGCACACATGTCAAATGGATTGATAACGATTCATAGTTGTCTCTATGACACTCTGCAACCTAAATATTAACAGTGGGCCAATAATGCTCAAATAAACATACTAATAATTATTTACGATTAGTAAGATATGATTTAAGAATTAATATGCATTTTTGAAACCTAAATATATATAAAGATGTGAAATACCCATCATCCTACCATGATGTCGAACTTTTCCCATGGAATGCATTCAAATTAAAGGGGATGATAGGTCATCTAGAAACACTAATCTAGGCTTCATCAACTTTTGTTTGCCTTGTCTCAAAGATTGTATATGAATAGTTGATAAATTTTAAACTTACAATGAAATTAATAGCAATAGCGGGGAAATGATGGTCATACTCTTGTTCAACTGTAATGGCATAATTGGCTGAAAACTTGAATGGTTTTCCTCACTTATCTGCATGCATATTTTCCATCTGTCATTTTCAAGATTCATAACAATCCAAACTAACAAAATTTCCTTTCCTTCTTTTGTGTTTAATTCTCTGTTTTTGCAGTTCAATGGTTCAAAGATGGTGGACTTTTCGAGTGGATACAGGAGATAACACCTTGGCTGAAGGAATAGCATGTCCAGATGAGATATAGGCTTCGACATTTCCTCCAATTCGTACAGCACTGTATGCTTTTTTTGGCAGAGTGTACGTATGTTCCTTCTTTTCCTTGAGGGAATGCAATTCCACGTGACATTCATATATTTACTCAACCATTTATTTGAGATGATGCTATGCAATTTAGGATATCCATGGATGATGAGCAAATAACTGTTCTGGAAAGAGGAGGATAAGAGGTATTTGAATGATAACTCATTGTGATGGATGCTTTCATTAGGAGTTGGAATCACACTGATACTGTTTTAAAGGCTTATTTAACATATATTTTCAGATATTGTCAGGTTTTGGGAATTTCTTATGTGGAATTTTGGTGCATATAGTTGGGATTCATGCTATTTTTTATGTAGAATGTTTTGATGTTATATTGAATGTACTCTGTATGTGTTGTCAAAGGGAAAATTGTGAGGATGCTTGGTGTTTCTTATGTGGAATGCTGGTATGTATTTAGCAGTTGTAGTATGCATATGAAGAGATGCCGTTATAATTTATAGTCCTAGTTGTTAGGATTTGTAATGTATCACGGCAGAGAGGCATTGCATTTTTTTGGTTTGGGCTTGTACGAAATCAAGCACAGAGCCTCATCAATTATCAGCCTCACTGTTGAACACAACTAATGGCTGAAGGTCCAAAATTGTCCAATTCGTGGAAAATTTCTCAGGATTATTTGTGCTCCTACGTCAGTTGTATGGTGGTTGCTACTCTGTGAATCGATTTTACGACTTGTGTGATAGCAAGAACATGCAAAACCAAGTGGACTTCCGTATGATGAAAGTGTATGATGAAAGTGCATTGTCGTGTTGCCCAATTATTCTAGATAAATGTACAACAATATTAGTCTTGACTCCCAAGCATCCCAGGTTTATCATGGCTGCTACAAAGTTGGAAAAAAAGTGCTTTTGAGAGCTCCTTAATCTCATTACTATGTCCCTTGTTTCAATCTCATTACTATGCCCCTTGTTTCGCTATATCTTCTAAAAAGAACTTGGTTTGAGAAAAAAGCCCTTTGCTTGCTACCTGATTCTTAAAGTAATGGTTATCAAATAATCGATTTTCTCGACGATTTGCTTCGACGTGTACCAACGGAGTTCTCCGAGTTCTCACGTCGTTTGCCTCGGTTGATCCATCCACAGCGCTGCGTCATTTGTGGCCTCTTTGTTGCCTTGGACTGACAGATTGACAAATAAGGATGGGTGATCACACAAACTTTGAGGGAGGATGGGGAGTTAATGGATTATATTTTAATGTCGTCGACAACCCAATTTTTTTAATGGACTGCTTGATATTTCTCTAAGATTCGAGCATGACATTAAGTCTTGAGGTGATAAACAAGGAAGCTTATTGGGTTGTGTATGCATCTATCCCAAAGGTTCTAAATCATTAAAAAATTCTTGCTTCAATGAAGCCAAAGGTAAAGGAAACTGCTCACGTATTCCCTATTGTAGAGGTAATAACTGTACAACAAATTTTCTTCACCAGCTGATTGCATGGAGAGCTAATTCTGTAAACAGTTAAATAAGCTAGGGTTTACTATTTTGGGGAATTCCCTCCACAGATTAGTTGAAAACGGAGGACCAACTAACTCGCCCTAGGAGGGCACGTCTTTTTGTCGAAACAGTTCTCAGTTTTGTGGATGTTCAATTTTTTACCTGTCATTGCTGCTGAGAAATTTAGGGCATCAAGTATTTTGCAGTTCTGTCCACAGATTCGAGAAAGGAGGACACTAGCCAACTCGCTTTGAGGAGGCATATCTTTTCCTCTAACCATTTTTGCAAGTGATCACAATTGAAAATTTAGGGTTTTCCTGTCAAACACTAAGTCTGCCTGAAGCAGGTTCCAAAAGATATGTTCTTATTGTTAAGTTCTACTTTCTATATTACCATTTGAGGCCTTACCATTTCATGAAACAGAGTCTATGTCAATGTAATTATGAATGTAAATGTTCCTATTTATGAAGTATTTATTCGACAGCTTGAAGATCTTTGATCTTCATGGCTGTTTGAATTAAGAGGACCTGAATTTTCTTGTCTAGTATTTATAGGTAGACGTGATGGTCCAAAGGAGATTAGGCTTTTCAAAAGAACTTGTAACAGTGGGGGAAGGATTTTGTAATTGAATCCCATCTTGTTAATGAAAGTGGCGGTATTTTCCTGATATGCGGTGTATTGACTTCTGGTAGCGCTTAGCGCCTTCTCTGCCTTAGAAGGCAAGGGCCCACCTCTTAGAGGTGCCAAGTTAATTAGTTGCTTATTTTCTTTATTCTGTTTTGTGTGGAATTGCAATTAGATTTGCTTTTGAGTTGCTGAAACAGTGTGAACATTAAGTGTGAGATTCTTCAATTATAGCTTTTCTTGGTTTGCTGAAACAATCAAATGAATAATGCATAGTTTCTCTTTGCAAGTGTGTTATTGATTATTATTGTTACACTTGTGCTCTGCTGCTGCATTTTCTCATTATTTATTTTTGTCCATAAACTGTTGAACTGGTAGATGGCATAAGGATTTATAGAACAATAAGATTGATTTCCTTTATGGTTGGGTATTGCAATTGTCGATTGGATCACTTTTGATGATGATAATTGAGGATTTAACTTTTTGCAAAAACAATTTAGCTCTTTCATTCTTGAACAATTATTTCCAGAATTGATACAGTAGAAGAGTTGTGAATTTTATCAATCTCTTTGGAGTTGAATTAGTGTTTGAAGTTGGATTGAGAGAGAAGAGCATAGACTTGGTAATTAGATAGATTAGGTGACTTCTAGTTGATTGATCAATTACTGATTATGCATATACGTATTGCGTGATTACCTTTGAATTAACAAGACTTCCCTTGACAATTTATATTGATCAATGTGTTCATTAATTAATAGGCGATTACAGTGACTAACAAGTCTCATCTGGATGTAATGCATCATGCCAAGTCTTTCATCTCAAATTTTCCTGCAAGATTCTTCTTATATTTGTTGATGAGCTTCTCCTCCCCTGTCAAAAATAGATAATCTACATATAACAATAATATCATGATCCCGTTAGTAAAGGTTTGAATCAACCTTACTTTTGGTAATGCCCAAGCTCATCAGGATTCTATCAATTCTTCCATACCACATGCTCTGGGTGCTTGTTTCAACCGATATAGACCATTCTTCAGTCTGCACACGTGTCTTTTTGTCATGAGTTTCAAATCCTGAAGGCTGTTCAATACATACTTCTTTTATTACACCATTTAGGAAGGTTGTTTTTACGTCCATTTGATGTAGCTTCCATTTCATTTTGGTTGCCAAGGAAATGATAGTTCTGATGGGGGTATATCTTGCTACTTGTGCAAAGGTTTCTTCATAATCATTTCCTTCATTTTGTGAAAATCCTCGTGCGACAAATCTTGCTTTGAACTTTTCAATACTGTCGTGTGTTGAATGCTTTATCTTGAAAATCCATTTTGAAGAAACTATTGACTTGTCCTTCGGTCTTGGCACCACATCCGAAATATCATTCTTTACTATAGATTGGTATGGAATCCATACATTAATTCTTCTTTGAGGCTTCTTCAAAACATGTGGGTTCTTCATCAACAAGGTTGCACATTAATGCTACATAGTTGGAGTAGATTCTTTGTCTCTTCCTGAATTCTGGTGCACCATATCTGTTTTCTTCTTTGATTATATTACAAGCCCAAGTTGGTATTCTTTTAGTTGAAATCATCTCATGGGGTGTTTCCATGGGTCCTTGGGGTTCTGCCATGTCATGATTTTTTGGTATAGGATTTTCTTCAACATCTCTAACATCTCTAACTGGTGGTCTGGTAGCTTCTGTGGTTTTAGAAGCCTCTTGCTTTTCTTCTTGATCTTCATCTTCATGGATCTTTCTGGATTTGGTGAAGGTTGCATAAGGTTGCATATTCATCAATTGTGACATCTCTGCTGATATTGATATGATGGAAACCTATAATGTAGATTCTATAGGCTTTTGACTGCTCACTAAATCCAACAAATATTCTCTGTTTACCTGAAGAGTCCAATTTTGATCTTTTCTCCTTTGGAATATGTGTGGTTGGCTTCGGTATTTTCACCAGGGAACATCTCTTTCGGGGTTTTGTCTCCAAGAGCACTATGGGATATTCTATTATGTACATAAGCTATGGTCTCGTTGCTTTGACCCATAAGTGTATAGGTAGATCTTGATCATGGATGATTGCTTTGAGTGCTTCCATGATATATCTATTCTTTATTTCTGCAACTCCATTTTGTTGGTGATTATATGGTGAGGTAAGCTCCCTCTTAATCCCAACTTCCTTACAAAATTTCTTGAATTCATTTGAAGTGAATTCTCCTCCATTATCTAATCTCAAGGTTTTGGTCTTCTTTTCAGATAAATTTTCCACAAGAGCCTTAAATTCCTTGAACTTTCCAATCTCAAGGTCTTGATCTTCTTTTCAGATAAATTTTCCAAAAGAGCCTTAAATTCCTTGAACTTTCCAAATCTTTGCCTTTCAAGAAATATATCCAAGTCTTACGAGAATAAACATCAATAAAAGAGACATAGTACACATACCCACTTAAGAAAGTAGTTGCCATTGGTCCGCATACATCTAAGTGGAAAATATCCAAGATCCCTTTTGATTTGTTGTTACTGCTTGGGAATGGATTCTTGGTTTTCTTTTCTTGAGCACATCCTTTACATACCCCTTCGTAATTGATCTAGATCTTTGGTAGACCCGTTACTACCTTGCTCACAATTGACAATGCTTTGTAGTTCACATGAGCAAGTTTTCTATTCCAAAGTTCACATGGGTTGATGGTACTTGCCATAAGAGTTGAATATGTGTGCCCTTCAATTTGTAGAGTCCTTAAACATCGATCATGGTAGCATAATCTATTGTCTTTCCTTTCGACAACATAAGAACTTCATCATATACAAACACAACTCTAAAACCTTTCTTATCTAGAGCTGAAATAGAAAGAATGTTCTTCTTCAAACCATATAGGACTTCTTTCATTTTCATGGACTTCATATTTTAGTTTGTAAGAGGGTTCTCCCATTCCCTTGATGGGGTATTGATAATCATCTCTAAGTTGTAACTTCTGTGAATAGTATTTTTGGGTAAGGCATGAGAGAGAATCTTTGTGACCCATCATATGTTTGTAAGCGCCACTATCTATAAGCCAAGTTTCACGGCCATGAGAGACTGATCCTGTGAGCGCTGAAACTAGGACATACTCTTCACTAGAGCCTTATTTTCTCTAGCCCTTTCTTCATCTGATTCATTTTATTCGGCTGCATGGGCATGGTAATTTCGATTCTTCTTCTTGAATTGATCTTTCCTAAGAGGACAATTTCTAGCAATGTGTCACATCTTATGACGTGAATAACATTCAAAGGATGAGAAATTTCTTCTAGGTCTCTTACCTCTTTTGAAGTTTGGTGGTCTTCTAGGAGATTATCCTTAATTCTTTCTATATATTCTTTTGTTCTTTGCACAAGCAACTAGAGCTTGGTCTTCATTATCATTTAGCTTCTCTTCTTTATTTGCTATGCTTCATTCTTCTTGTACACATTCTTCCCATAGTTTGCCGAACTTGGTTAACTTTCTTCTAGCACGTCTTTCTCTAATGAATAAATACCATTCCCTTGGGAGACCATTTGGGGCCCATCACAACTTTCTCTTCTTCCACCATGTCACCGATGGCTTCTAACTGTTCTTTGATTTGAGATATTCTTGAGAAGTATGATTGCATAGATTCTGCCTTTTGTATCTTTCACACCTTTGAGTTGGTTTCTAAAGGTCATTCTTCTGTTGATGTTCTTCCATTCAAACATATTTGTTAATGCATGAAACATTTCCTTTTGAGTATTTTTTGAATATACTTGGAGGATAAAATGATCCTTGATAGAATCAACTATGATTCTCTTGGCTTTAATCATATCCTTCTTGTGATTGGCCTTTGCTCCATCTCCCTCTGGTTACTTAACCTCATCTTTGATGTATCCTTCTAGGACATGAACTTCAAGGATGAGCATGATTCTGTACTTCAATGCTCTGAAGTTCTTTGCTCCCTCAAGATTTTCATCAAGTTTGGTACTGTTTTTCATCTTTAATTAATGAGAACCTCAAATGGAAATGTAAGAGAGAGAACTTTCCAATTTGAGGACTGCTTCTGGAATCTGCTTCAGGATGACCTAGGGTTTGATCGAAAAACCCTAATTTTCCAACTAAGATCTCTTGTGGAGCTAACTGGAGGAAAATATGTGTCTTCCCAAGGCGATCTAGATTTGTATCTTGATTTTCTAGAATCTATGGATGGAACGTTGAAATTTCTGATGCCCTACTTTCTTCTGGCAGTAGTGGTAGGTCAAAAAATGAAAATACACAGAATTGAAAACTGTTTCAACAGAAAGATGCACACTTCTAGGGAGAGTTGATTGGCCCTTCTTTTTCAACCATGTTGAGGAAGGTGTCCAAAATAGTGATCCCTAGCTTGTTGCACTGCAAAAAATCTGTTGCACAATGTCTTCTTTCATGTTGGCTTTGATAACATGTTAATATTTTAAGAGTTGTTTATGCCAAAACAAAAGTATCATTGAAATAATAACAAGCACAACATAACAAAAGAGAACACAAAGATTTATCTTGAGAATCCATCGTGGGAAAGAAAACCCAACAAAACTACCACGATAGGGGCTTCGACCAAGTACAATGTAAGACTCGAGAAATAACACTAGACATCTTCCTCATCCTAAGATGGATTGTTTCTCCTCTTTAGCGAACTTGCTTGAGTGATCCATATCCAAATGAGGGAGGTGCCCCTCCTATTTATACTAATCAACAAAGAGGCCCGATGACCTATCAGGGTCGACTTCTCCTTGCTTCCAGAGCAGAGTTGCCTTGGGAGACTCAAAAATACATTTTAATAATACTTTTGTAGATACTATTGACTCGACTTACAATGGAGGTTTTACTTCAGAAAATTTACATGACCAAAAACAACAATAACATCTCTAATCAAAGGAGCAACATCTCTAGAAGGGGTAATAATAATAATAGTACAAAATAGAATATCTTATGTAGTTACATTTCTTTAACATAACATACCGCAACAAGGACATAATGCGTATTACTAACAAATAAGGTATATATCATTACATATAATTCGAATAGAGACAAATATGAATTACTGATAAATAATGTATATATCATAAGATAATCAAAGACATTGCAAAATGTCAAACTGTTACGAAGAAAAGTTCCTATGGCTTGGGGTGGACCACAATAGACATGATGACACCAAAAATTAATCCATTTCAAAGCATGCTCAATATATGAATGAAACTAACACTAAGGGATGATAATCGTACCTTATTCTGGACGTTCGAAGAAGATCCCCATTGAGCTTTCAATCAAACTTGTCCCTGCACTTCATACACAATAACAAAGAGATATACAAGCATGATATATTTAAAGTGTTAGAGTCTAATCTAACATATTCAATTCCAACATGTAAGCAAAGTAATTACATCTATGGATACAAATATTCATAATTACACATGTAATGGATGAGAAATGGATATTTCTATTCATATAAATATAAATACAAATGACAACCTCTGCCGGCACCTCGTTGAAATCGAGGAATTGAGTTTCTCCACTTGGGCTTCCACTACTTCAATCCTCCATACAAAGACAAGCTCACAAAGGAAAAGGGAAGTTTGGGAAAGAGCATTAATGACTATTTCAAGGACAAATGGATGCATAATCAAACATATAAGGAGTCACAATTACGCTATAATATCTTAACCCTCCAAAGTTCTCCTCTTTCAATGCTTCATAGTAGCTCAATATATAGCTCCTCAATAGGAAGTGAAGGGTCGAATTGGAATGTTTCCTTGCATATGGAAGGCCAAGGATCAAGTCATTCTTTTCTTGATAGGGAAAACTCCAAGTAGTTTTATTTTTTGAGCATAAATCCCAATGTACGCGGGTGAGAGTGGTGCAAGCTACGTATACGCGGGTTGTAGACTTGTGATACGCGTAAATATCTATTTAGGGGTTCCACTAGAGCATTAGGGTAATGGTGAGCAAATGTGATAAATGAGTTTGCATAGGGACATGGATATGCCATCAAAGCATGATGTATCAGGTGTGACAAATCATGTTATAACAAATGCCCCTTAATATGTGAGGTTAGAGAGGTACTGATCCGTAGGACCTCAAATTTAGTGCATTAAAAGTTTGTTGTAAAAGAATGCGTGCAACAGGTTAATTAATGGACAGTAGTAGCAGAAATTAAATGCTCAGAACATGAACGAAAACCACAACACTGATAGACAGATACAAGGAAGAAAACACAGAGACATAGTCACAAACAGAAGTTGATAACGGAGTTTACCCCCTCCACTGGGCTATGTCTCCGGGTCCCTCTCCAATGGGTACCGATCCAATTAATCTCTTAAAATGGTACAAAATAGTTCTGGAATCAACTTCTGCAACTGCGAACAGAATGCTATACAAAGTCTTCAAGACCTCTCTCTGGAATTTACAAATTGCCTTTCAAAAGCAAAGAAAAGCCAAACAGAGAAGACAGTCGACTTTTAACTACAAACAACATCTGGACATTAACAGTGAAACACCTTCCTCTATCCTCAGTCTCTGCAAAGGAAACTACAGAAAAGTTGTAAAACAGAATACTGAATAGAAAGTCTTTAAGACCTCTCTCTGGAATTTACAATCTGGTCTTCAAAAGATTAAGAAGCCAAGTAAAACAGAGAATGTCGACTTCCACAACAAAACTTTGATTATAAAACAACAGGTCGCACCCTCAAATCCGAGCTTGGTGCTTCTGTTCTATCTCTGCAAGCTTCTCATAACAGAAATGAGGTTCTGTGCTCTCAACCATTTGAGTCCCAACTTCCTCTATTTAAGCCTCATAAGTAACGGATTTGTCTTCTTTCACACCGCTATTCCATATGCCATTCGGCCAAATTGCGCCTCAAGCATTTTGACGTTCCGGGTCCCCAACAGGCTGTTCATCTGCCTTTCCACGTTATCCCCACTGTGGCATAACTGCCAAGAAAGCTTCGCCAAACCATTACAAAGAAGCTGTACACATTATGAAATCCTGCCACATCGTGATGTTCCACCTGCCAGAGCGTTACTCATATGCCAAGACGGAACCAATGCATCTGTTCCCTTCCCTGAAACACGGAATCAAACTGTGTACTATTGCAAAAACCGTTTTGAAATGTCCCCGCGCGAACGCATTGCGGAAGTTTTTAGTCATCTGAGCTTCCGCCGTTGCGGAAGAGGACAAGCAACGGGCTTCGATGAACTCTATCTCAATCGGCTGTCGGTTGGTTTTCGAGTCAGAGGCTTTAGTCACTTTGGTTTCCACCGTTGCGGACTGTCAGTTTTTAAACTCTCCCGGTTTGACTTCTCAACCCGTAAGTCTTGGGCCTCCGCCGTTGCGGTTGCCGAATCATTCCGTCTTCCGATTCGTCCGAACGTCCATTAAGCTTCCGCCGTTGCGGAAGGGAGAAGTCCTTCTGATCCCCGACGTTGCGGAAGAGGAAAGGCTTCCGAGCCCCGCTGTTGCGGAAGGGGAAAAGCTTCCCGGTTACCCCGCGGATAAATTAGTGGTTGGCCGTCCGCCATTGCGGAAGAAGATGCTCTTCCCACCTCCGATCTGCGCGGCTTCTATGAACCATGTACCATATTGGATCTTTACAGAGGAATAATCTGCCGGATCAATCCTCCCCATTGGAGAGCTTTTGGACCACCAAAAGCCTAAATTATTCTGCAAGTAAGTGAGGGTACAGCTTCCTCACCTTTCCAATCCCCATACATCCTGCCTTGCTTAGAATCTGCATATTAGTCTCCTTGTCCATGACCAAAGGAGGTTCATACCATTTAAAATTCTTTGCATATGCGACTGGAGATAAGCTCAAACAGAAAGAATGTTTACACTTCTTTTTAGAGGTCTCAAAACGATCATAAATAGAATTGAGCTTTTTACCTTTCAATCTTCCCTTTGTGATCTGCAACCAAATTTGCTTTTCAACTTCAAAAGGATGATGGTTTTCATGTCTGGCTTTGCAAATTGCCTGACTCGTCTCCTGCTGTTCTTGCACTATTTGCTGCACAGTTTCCTTTGCATCATGATGTTCACCTCTTACATCTTTTGTGCCGAAAGAAAAGTCCACATGTGACTTCAACAGATAACAAAAACAAGTCTCGAAAGGAGATTTAATGCATTGCATGTGCTGCAACTGTTCACCCTGAACCTTAGGATGTTCATCACAATAATTTTGAAGAAATTGAATAATCATCCGATTCATGCCAAGATTTGGAAAAGGCATGCTTTGCTGCAACTGCACTTCATGTTGTACATCTCTATTAAGTGATAATCTTTCAGGTCCCTGTAACAAAGCACCATACTCGGGAACACCTTTAATTGATTTAATTCCATGTTCCACTAATGATTCACCTTTAACAGCCATTAATGCAAACTTCCTACTAGCATTCACTATCATTTTCATTTGACTTGTAGTGACTAATGCTAGATTTGTTTTCATATGATGTGCACGAACAATGTATTCCACACCACCTTCAAAAAGATGATATTTGTTCTGCTCTCTATAAAAGACTGCTTTCCGGTCATACAAATATGGACTCCCAAGTACAATTCCACAAATGTCAAGTGGCACTACATCCAGTTCTACCTCATCCATAAACTTTTCAGTGATTGCAAATTTCAAAATACATTTCTTTGTAACTTGCAACTGTGTATCATTAGTAACCCAACCAAGAGGATAAGGTTTTTCATGAGGGCTGGTAACTAGATTAAGTTTCTTAACCACTTCTTCCGATATCAAATTCACTTGAGAACCACTATCAAACAATGTATCAATTTTTGTATGATTTGTAATGACACGAACATGAAACAGTTCACTTCTTCTTTTATCACTTTGCATAGAAGTAGATAGCAGATTTGTACTTGTACTTGCACATGAATTGGAACTTGAACTTGCATCAATGGAAAGAGATATACCTTTATCTTTACCTCGGATCCCTATTGCTGTGATCTTAGTCTCATCACCTGAATCAGATCCCAGGTCTTGAATTATTGCTGCAGTAGCTGCTTGATTATCCTTATCTTTGTTTTTATTTCTTCCCATCCACTTTGGATTTAATTCTGGATGAAGTTTCCAGCACTTTGAAACATCATGCCCTTTCTGACAATGTGAGCATGTGGGTCTGTCACCCTTTTTCGTGATGGTAGCTGTTTCCTTTCCCTTATCTTTGCTTTTATCTTTGTTGTCAAATTTAGATGACTTCTTCACAAACGAATCATCATCATGCTTACCCCTAGCTTCTAAATGTGTAGCTTGAACACATACATCATCCAAATTACTGGGGTTAAACATCAACAAAGTACGTCGCAAATAAGAATGCATGCCACCAATATATTTAAGAAGAGTTTCTTGCGTATCCAATGCAATAGCCCTCTTTCTAAATTCATGAGTATATTCCTGAATGCTTTGTCCTTTAGCTTGTCTAAAAGTTTGCTAGCTCATTATTAATTGCTGTATATGACCTAAAGGATAAAATTGCTTCCTTAATACTTCAATGAATTCATTCCAAACTGAAATAATTTTACCATTCTTTCGAAGATCTTGCTGAATCTTGCTCTCCCACCAAGTAAGAGCCATTCCACTCATTCTCAAAGTGGCCAATTGAATCCTGGAAGGGTCATCATTAATGCCCTGCACCCTGCAATATACTTCAAGCTGCTTGATCCAATTGTCTAATTTTTCAGCATCTACATCTCCATTATAAATAGGTAATTCAAACTTGACATCCAATTTGAAATAAGGCATATTAGGACTTGCATAATGAGAAGAAGAAAAAGTCTGTTTAGTATCAGGAGGATCACCATCACCTCCTACTCTTTTACCCTTTTCTTCCGGCTTCACTTCTGCATCTCTGGATGAAGATCCTTTTTATTTCTTCTTCCTTTCTCCTTGCTCATCGAGTAGAATTTCCATCATGGCTTTCATGCTCATAAAAGCCTCTAGAAACTCAGTTTCAGACATAACAGGTTTTTCCCGTTCGATATGTCCTTCTTCTTCCCCTCGTGGAGAAGACATGGTTCTTGAGAATGTTCTCCTGGAGCCAATCTCAGGATCTCCTTCAACTAATTCTCCTTCACCAACCTGTAACCTGGACCTGGTAAGCATTCACAAACTTGCACAACAGTCAACCAGCTCTGATACCGAATATGATCCGTAGGACCTCAACTTTAGTGCATTAAAAGTTTGTTGTAAAAGAATGCGTGCAACAGGTTAATTAATGGACAGTAGTAGTAGAAATTAAATGCTCAGAACAGGAACGAAAACCACAACACTGATAGACAGATACAAGGAAGAAAACACAGAGACAGAGTCACAAACAGAAGTTGATAACGGAGTTCACCCCCTCCACTGGGCTACGTCTCCGGGTCCCTCTCCAATGGGTACCGATTCAATTAATCTCTTAAAATGGTACAAAATGGTTCTGGAATCAACTTCTGCAACTGCGAACAGAATGCTATACAAAGTCTTCAAGACCTCTCTCTGGAATTTACAAATTGGCTTTCAAAAGCAAAGAAAAGCCAAACAGAGAAAACAGTCGACTTTTAACTACAAACAACATCTGGACATTAACAGTAAAACGCCTTCCTCTATCCTCAGTCTCTGCAAAGGAAACTACAGAAAAGCTGTAAAACAGAATACTGAATAGAAAGTCTTTAAGACCTCTCTCTGGAATTTACAATCTGGTTTTCAAAAGATTAAGAAGCCAAGTAAAACAGAGAATGTCGACTTCCACAGCAAAACTCTGATTATAAAACAACAGGTCGCACCCTCAAATCCGAGCTTGGTGCTTCTGTTCTATCTCTACAAGCTTCTCATAACAAAAATGAGGTTTTGTGCTCTCAACCATCTGAGTCCCCATCTGAGTCCCAGCTTCCTCTATTTAAGCCTCATAAGTAACGGATTTTCCTTCTTTCACACAGCTGTTCCATATGCCATTCGGCCAAATCGCGCCTCAAGCGTTTTGACGTTCCGGGTCCCCAACAGGCTGTTCATCTGCCTTTCCACGTTATCCCCACTGCGGCATAACTGCCAAGAAAGCTTCGCCAAACTGTGACAAAGAAGCTGTACACATTATGAAATCCTGCCACATCGTGATGTTCCACCTGCCAGAGCGTTACTCATATGCCAAGACGGAACCAATGCATCTGTTTCCTTCCTTGAAACATGGCATCAAACTGTGTACTACTGCAAAAACCGTTTTGAAATGTCCCCGCGCGAATGCATTACGGAAGTTTTTAGTCATCTGAGCTTCCGCCGTTGCGGAAGAGGACAAGCAACGGGCTCCGACGAACTCTATCTCAATCAGCTGTCGGTTGGTTTTCGAGTCGGAGGCTTTAGTCACTTTGGTTTCCGCTGTTGCGGACTGTCAGTTTTTAAACTCTCCCGGTTTGACTTCTCAACCCGTAAGTCTTGGGCCTCCGCCGTTGCGGCTGCCGAATCATTCCGTCTTCCGATCTGTTCGAACATCCATTAAGCTTCTGCCGTTGCGGAAGGGAGAAGTCCTTCTGATCCCCGACGTTGCGGAAGAGGAAAGGCTTCTGAGCCCGTCGTTGCGGAAGGGGAAAAGCTTCCCGGTTACCCCGCGGATAAATTAGTGGTTGGCCGTCCGCCGTTGTAGAAGAAGATGCTCTTCCCACCTCCGATCTGCGCGGCTTCTATGAACCATGTACCATATTGGATCTTTACAGAGGAATAATCCGCCTGCAAATAGAAAGTGATCATTTCTCGTCCGAATTTTTATGTTTTATGATTTTTTGGGGTCTTTTTTCATATTGAGAAGCTTGAAAAAGAATAAAATTGATTATAGTACAATAAGGAGGAAACGAGTGTCGCAGGAAAACAAACTAGTTCCAAATAGTGGAACATACCTATGCTCAATGCAAGGAAACACATGCAGGATAAGGACACTCGAGGGGATGTATCCTTTGGGTATAGGATAATCAAGCTGCAAAAGATATATGAGAGGCTCTACTTGGCTAGGATTGAAACAGGATTGGGCTATATGGCATATAGAATTGAATGAGTCAGCGTAAATTTCAATATGGAAAGTAGATGCATGCAATGCAATTACAACTTGATACAAAACGAGAGCCCTTATGGGATATAGCCAACATAAAGTTTAAGAAAGAGTATGAGGTTCTTTCTCAAAGGGATGGCGGGACTACAAGGGACTCCCAGACATAAGGGATGACGCTCAACCTGGGTACCAAATGACAAAGCGGGATCTAACTAGGGAACCCATGATTAGGAAAGCTCTACCACTTATGTAATGCCACCTCTAGTAGCAGTATGATGGTTGCATGACATTAAGAAGTGGGTTCGTACCTATAGTTAAGGTGACATAGTCATAGGGAAAAATGCACACGGAAAGTGGTCCTATCCTATATACCAATTTAGTATTATACCTACCATGGGCATGAACGAGCCAAAGTCTCGACGAAAGTGCACCAAAAGGAGTTTCTACACAACTATATTAGCCTAAACAACTAGAAATAGTTAATAAGAAATATAAACTATAGGGAAAGTGGGTAAAAATACTTAATAAATAGTAAAAGATGAAGTTTTTACCACACCATTTGGTTTTTTACCCAAAATAGTGCATTTGGAGCTAGTTGGACCTCGAAATTTCAAACGAAGATTTCGAGAGCTATGGTCCACGAAATCCGCAGCCGTTGAGAGCAGGTAACTCATAATCACATTCTTTATGCATTCAATGTATTAATTTTTATTTTTCGTGGTGAATTTTCAAGTGTGAAGCTCCCAAAGATGGGAACAATGACCCACACGGGTTAGAGATCGTCGTGCTGCATATAGGGATGGATATACGTGGGCAAAGAAAATCCTGCTCGCGTACATACACACATGTCACAATAAAAGGTCATGTATAGGGCCGCAAATGTCCAAACTAATGTGGAACACTATCAATTTGTTGGTTTTTCTTGGCAGGGTGATACGAGAATGGAGAAAATGCGAGCATGAAGATGTTGATAGTGCAGTTCTTGGTGACATAAATGCTCAACAAGCTTTAAGGAGGTGTGGTCTATACAAATTTTGTAAACTTGGGGGTTTGAGGGCCCAACCAAGACTCTTACAAATGTTTACAGATTACTGGGATACACACACAAAGGCCTTCATGCTAAATGGAATGCCATTGAGAGTAGAGATAGATGACATCTACCTCATCACAAGACTATCTTGTCGAGGCGAGGTAGTGAACCTACGAGCTCATGGAGTAGGCGGAGGACTCACCATTGAGGAGTACATAGATTTATACCGCACTCATGACAGGGAAAAGATAGGAAGTCAAGTCTCGATGAACGTTAGGGCCAGAGCCTCAGTTTCAAAGTGATAGTTCTAGTATTGACTAGAATAGCGGGGTTGGCATCACTTCATCAAGCATCACGACCTCTCATGTTCTACTCGGAGCACATCATTGTTGAGAACCATGAAACAACAGTTGACTGAGGGCAAGCTCGGCCAGATAATTTTTTTTTGTTATGCTAGAATTCTGCACACTTTCTTTTTGAGAGGGTATCAAGTCTCTTCCCTAGAGTAGAGGTCCCTCCTCACAGTCTACAGGATCCATCCAAGGCATGTTGGACAGAGATGATGCAAATATTAGGGGTTGGTAGGGCACCCACTCCTTTCCCACCTGACTTCTTCCATTGGTGGCGGCGACATATCATTACCATAGATGACTATCCCTATGCAGGGATCGACTTCCGTGGAGATCCAAACATGCCACTACCACTAGGGTTCACATATGAAGATATATGCAAGATCATATTTGTCTTTTTGTGTTATTTGATTTTTTTGTATTTTTGATATATATGGAAATCAAAAACATGTTTTTGGTGGTATCACGTACTAGCATTAAGTTTATGTGCGCAGACGTAGCTCCGCGATGACCGGATGGTTTCCCTCAACATTGACAGAGGGGACGAGGGGATGAGATGATCAACACTGTGTTGGGATTATTATTACTCCTCTTTGACCACATAAGTTTGTTTGTCTATTTTCCTAGCTTAGGAGGCCATCATCACTTCACTAGTACATCGGGGACACACCTAGGGGACATCTGCTACTTGCTGCACCCAATTTCATGAGTTTAGGAATCCCAAGGAGCAATCCCTATAATTTAGGAATCCACTCTGAGTGCCACCGACAGTCTCCTTCAGTGGACCTTGGTAGGTAAGTAGTCATGTTCTGATATGCTCCAGTTACTTGCAGTTAGAACATAATCAGCTATCCCAGCGCCAATTTGCATGATTGAAGGGATTGCGGGTGTCTTTTCTCACCTACCCTCATCAGTTAACGGATTGTAGACCAAGTTAGTTATCCAAAGTTGCATTAGTGAGCTCCAATGATGATTTTCCCAAACTGAGTTAGCTCCAGAGTCGGTCTGAGTTGGTATATTTGAATCCTATCTTAAGCATTCGAATTCTCTTATATGTACAACCAGTGTATTCCATTTTATTTACTGACTCATGAGTATAATCATATTATTTCAATTTTGTCTCCATGTGTGTGCAATTTTGCCTTGATTAATTGAACAGTCTATGCTAAATTCTTCTCTCTTTTCTGCAACATTCTCTTCTCATTTGAATTCATGCAGGATGATGATCCTATACTTCACAAAATTTAACATGTTGATGCCGAGCAGATGCTATAGAACATACATGGAAAAATTGCCCAATTGACACACAAGATACCCATGGTGCAAGTTGAGGACTTTCCCGAGGCGATGCAGAGGCATGTAGTTGGGGTACCCCGTTCGTGGGTTAGGCTGTTCAGGTTATTAGCCAATGTAGTACTGTGTTATCATGACCATCACCCAAATCCTTAGGCATAGACGCCTAGATAGACATTTTGTATTGGTCGTGTATATTTTCGTGGCTTAAACCCGTTTTTGTGCTATGACATTTTGTACTATGACACCATTTTTGAACTCTATTCAGAAATAAAGGGTTATAGTGATAGGTTTGATATATTTACATGTGTTTGAATGTGAATGATTTTAATATACATACTTCATTCGAATCCTATCTCAGGCATTCGAATTCTCTTATATGTACAACCAGTGTATTCCATTTTATTTACTGACTCATGAGTATAATCATATTATTTCAATTTTGTCTCTATGTGTGTGCAATTTTGCCTCGATTAATTGAACAATCTATGCTAAATTCTTCTCTCTTTTCTGCAACATACTCTTCTCATTTGAATTCATGTAGGATGATGATCCTATACTTAACAAAATTTAACATGTTGATACCGAGCGGACGTTGCAGAACATACATGGAAAAATTGCTCGATTGACACACAAGATACCCATGGTGCAAGTTGAGGACTTTCCCGAGGCGATGCAGAGGCATGTAGTTGGGGTACCTTGTTCGTGGGTTAGGCTGTTCAGGTTGTTGGCCAATGCAGTACTGTGTTATCATGATCATCACCCAAATCCTCAGGCATAGATGCCTAGATAGACATTTTGTATTGGCCGTGTATATTTTGGTGGCTTAAGCCCGTTTTTGTGCTATGACATTTTGTACTATGACACCCTTTTTGAACTCTATTTAGAAATAAAGGATTATAGTGATAGGTTTGATATATTTACATGTGTTTGAATGTGAATGATTTTAATATACATCTTCATTGATGTGACAAATTCCAATCTAAAACGTAATTTGCATATGAATCAACAACATGATTATAAATCTAGGTATGTGAATGTATGTAATGTAATCAAATTACCTCTCCGACAATCTTACCCTTAAGAACCTTCGCAACAATGTATGATCCCTAACATGGCACAAGCCATTTAATTGTGACACAACTAACTGCGAGTCAAGGCAAACTTCAATAGATCGAATACCATTGGATATGGCATCGTGTAATAGTTGAATCACAACACTATATTCAACAACATTGCCTGATAATAGCCAAAGACACACACCTCCTGAAGACACCAAATGACCCTCTGGTGCATAGATAACCCAAGCTATCGAAACTAGGTTCTGGGTGTGGCGATTGGCACCATCAAGGAATTCCTTCGATGGTCAGTGTCTGCCAGGCATCAATTGAAAGTGTCTGCCATGGTCAGTGACAGGCTCCTTCAGGATCCCAAACCGAGTGATAATATGATTGAATACGAGATGAGTGGCCGTCTCACCATCGGATTTAATTGTAGGCATAGCCTCTTCCCACTTCGTGAAGTAGTCCACCACCACTATAATGTGATGGTGCTCCCCAACTAAAGCTGGGTTGCAATCCATAAATTCCACCCCCCACTTAGTGAAGGGACCTATGGTGATAATAAGATGTAATGGGGCGGGTTACAAGCGCATATTCCATGAGGACACCTGGCAAGGATGGCACCACTTGACCCCATTAACACAATCTTTGAAGATCGACGACCAATAATAACTCACTTTAAATATTTTTTGGGCTGTAGCAAGCCCAGATAAATGACCACAACACACCACACCATAGCAATCATTCAACATAGCCTCGGCCTCACAGTGAGTCAAACAATGGCGCAAAATGGAATCCACGCCATCGCGTTACAAAGTGTCACCAATAATAAGGTAGTTCTTAGAGTTATGATGTAAGCATCGACGCTCATTCCTTGAAAGGTGAGGGGGAACCTTTAAAGTCTGAAGATAGCCGATAATATCGCCATACTAAGGGTCCATAAACGAAATTAGAAAGATATGTTCATCCACAAACTAACCCTCACGGATCTCATCTTTATCAAGACTAGGGAGATCTGACATAAGCTCAGTGAAGACTAACAACTTCTTCAATTTCGCTGAAACAAATTCAAGGTCAAACTCTTGCAAAATAACAATCCATTTATTATATTCCCCCCCTATCATTCCTCTTGTCAAGACAAATTGAAATGGATTGATATGGGCTATAACTGTAGTATGGCGAAACAAGATATAATGTCTCAACCGTTGGACCGCATGAACAATTTCCAAGGCCAATTTTTCAACGTGACTATATCGGTGTTTCACATCAATAAGATTTCGTCTAAGATAGTAAATAACATGCTCCTGGAGCTCATCATCCTCTTAAACTAGAACCATATCAATCATCTCTTGAGACACGACCACATATAAAAAAAAATCCACTCTATAGTCAGGTGGAATAAGCACGACGACTGATGCAAAGGCTTTTTTAAGAGCGTCGAAGGACTCCTAGGCTCGCTCATCCCATATGAACAAAGTATCTTTCTTCAACAAGCGCATAAATCCCTTGATCAAATAGGCATAATTGACAACAAATCTACGCAAAACAATTGATAATGATGACATCTTTCAAAGAAAAAATGCAAATGATTTGGGTGATCCACCCTCAAACTAGAGTGAGCAGCTAAATCATTCAGATAAAACTCAATAATATGCTTAAGGTTGTGGAAAACAAAGGTCATGGCCCGTTGAAAAGTACCACCCTCAAACTAGAGTGCTTAAGGTTGTGATCCACCCTCAAACTAGAGTGAGCAGCTAAATCATTCAGATAAAACTCAATAATATGCTTAAGGTTGTGGAAAACAAAGGTCATGGCCCGTTGAAAAGTACCTACGATGTTTTTAAGACTGAAAGGCATTTTTCGGTACGCAAAATTACCCCAAGGACAAATAAATGCAGTCTTATATTGGTCATCGGGTTTGATATGGATTTGATTATACCTTGAAACTCCGTCCATAAATGAGAATATCTCACTCCTGGCACACTCGTCCAAACTTTGATCAATAAATGGTGTAGGGAAATTCATTATAGGAAATTTCAACTCAAAATGGGCCTTTTAACACTAATTCAAATTCCATGTCATCATGAGTTAGCCAATGAAATTGCTTTAAATTTGAAATACCATATAGGCCTTAAAAATTTTTTTAATATAAATTTGGGGATAGGTATCATAAAAAAATTACTTTTTTTGTTCGTATTTTGGACATATCTCCCTGTGTTTCTACTCAAATTTCGATCGAGAGAGCTCCCTAGATGCAAAATTAAATTACGCATCCAACGAGTACCCACTCGACATACTTTCGACGGACCCTGCCACCCCAAAAACAAGAAATACCTGAAAAAACGTGTCGACCCTAGATGCAAAATTAAATTACGCATCCAACGAGTACCCACTCGACATACTTTCGACGGACCCTGCCACCCCAAAAACAAGAAATACCTGAAAAAACGTGATGATCACAACATCATCACGTTTTTTCAGGTATTTCTTGTTTTTGGGGTAGCAGGGTCGGTCGAAAGTATGTCGAGTGGATACTCGTTGGATGCAAAATTTAATTTTGTATCCAGGGAGCTCTCTCGATCGAAATTTGAGTAAAAACACAAAGAGATATGTCGAAAATATGAACAAAAAAGTAGTTTTTTTCTTTTCTTCCTTCAAAATTAATAAATATTATTTTATTATTTTTCATAGGAGGTCCAATTTGAGTTGAAATTTCCTCTAATGATCATTCGGACAAGCCTTATTCAAGTCTCCAAAATCAGTGCATACACGGATGGTCCCCTGCTTTTTATCGACCAGAACGAGATTGGATACCCATTTGGTTAAGGAAACTGAATAAATGAAGCCAACATTGAGCAACTTCTCTACTTAGCCTTAATGGCAGGCGCTTTACGAGGGTTCATCTCGTAAGCGTTGTCAAACAGGGTTAGCATTTGGATACCTTTTGATTGCATGTTCAACAATGCGGGGATCAATTCTTGGCATTTCATCTTATGACCAAGCAAAGAATCACAAAATTCTTTAAAGAGATTGGTGTATATCTTGATTTCATAGGGAGAACAATCGACGTCGATGTAAACATTCTCAACTTTACTAGGAATACGAGAAATGTTGATAGAATAGTAGGAGATAAATTCGCCATGTTCCCTTCGACATATAATCCATGAGTGCCTAATAGGATCACAAGATGACCAACATTCTCGCTTAAGGTCGTCCCAAAGTCATCACACTCAATTCGTTCGAGCCATGGGTGGAAGTAATATCAATGGTGCATATCCTCCCAAGGCTGTTCTGGACCAGTCACGACGTCAAGAATCACTTCATATGAAGGAAAAATACCGTCAAGGAAATCATGTGAGCATGATGACAAAACCTCCCAAGCAGAGAGTTCAAGAATATCCTCGTCTTCCTTCCGCCAAGAGGAAGGACCAGAGTCTATAGTAGGATCAAGAATGGGCTTGGTAAGCAGTCTCTGCTGCAAACAACAACATCTCCATCTTGGTAGGTCTAGGAGCTTCATCTGAAGCACTCGTAGAAGGAAGAGTATAAGGGTCATTCAAATACATAGTGCAAAATGGGATCGAACTCAACGGTGACGAATCACTACCAGGAATAGAAATAATAGCTAGAACTGGTGCCAAAATATTAGAAGTTCCCATCAATGACAGATACATTCTGATGCCAACATTCTGAGTTGTTGGCTGAGAATTATTAATGGTCAGGATAATAGATCCCAACGATGCAGAAGAACTATAATTATCGAATGACATCTGATCGATCATCACAATCCAATCCTCATAATGGAATCACATGACTCGAAATATGAATGATACGATTTCTTTCATAGCATAAATCTAGTTCTGACCTAGTAAATGATTGTATTCGAGGGGTGCATCAACCACCTCAAATTCGACCGCCACGGTCTTTCCCCCAAACTGGACTTGAAGGGAGGGAATAATGCCATGCGGTTGGAACGAACGTCCATCAAACACGATCAACATAGTCATAGATTTGGATAACACGAGTGAGCCAAGGCCTTCCCAACAAGTCAGAGACATCATAGGGGTTGTAGTGCCTCCATCAACAACAATGCGTTTAATAGTATTATTTAAACACTCCACATGGACTTGGAAAGCCACATGGTAAGGAAAGTGAGGCTGAACCTCATGAGTTTCAAATTTAACCATAGTGAAGGCATTAAGATCAACTACTCCAAGAGCATACAACGATGCTCTTCTATACGAAGGACAAGTCTGGAGAACTTCAAGAGCTGACATCGCACAGGGAGTCTAGCCCAAATCCTCGACAATGGAATAATTTTGGGAGTCTTGGGCATTGTGATTGTGGCTTGAACGCTTTAGGAATCCCTTAGCTATACGAGGTCTTGGTTCATGATTATCGATATACAAAGGAATTTCAAGAGGTGTAGGCTCCTTACCCATGTTGGGTTGTGACGGACCATAGTCTCGTGAATGATTCACAACGTTAGCAGCTGACATCATGTTAATGCAACCATAACCACCTGTTGATTGAATTGTCATTCATGCCAACATGGGACTTGCAGTGGCCCCACAGGTAGTCATTGATGTCATGAAAGTCCCTCTTGTAGTACACATGTATGGATGATCCCAATACCCTCACATCTAGTTCCTTGGATCCCTTATAGAGATGGGTTGTGCCTTGGAGAACCTTGTGGAGTCCTGCAAGGTCCTTGGACCCACAAGGTTGGATCTTGGAGGCACCAGCTTGTTGATGATGCTAAAGACCCTGTTGATAATGACGAAGAGCTTGGTGATGATGCTAAAGCCCTTGTGAATGACGGAGAAACGACGGAGAAACCCATGATGAGTTGGATAAGCATTAATGACCCATTTTGTGGTCATTTATGCTTTGATGGGGTCATGGTATCCTAGGACAAGGCTTGGAAACCCCACAGGAGGTGGCATTATGGATCTTGACCCTTGGATTTCCTCTTGTATGGTTTAGTTGGTTAAAGAAGCCTTTGGAACACCAAATGGGCCAAATGACCCATTCTGCGGTCATTTATGATCTGATGGGGTCATGAAGCCCACACACTGGATATGATTGAGTCATGAAGACCATACTCTTGTTGATAAATTCCACTTCTACCTATACTTGGTAAGGAAACCATGGAGAAGCCCTTTAAACCCTTTTGTAAGTCTATTGAACCCCTCTTGCAATATGATGAAGTGAATAACCTCTTAGAGCATACAAATGGTGGTATGTTGGATCTTGGAAGCCCTTCTTGAGGGGTATTTGTTTCCCTTGGAGGATTGGGTCTTGAACCCACACATACGATGGATCTTGAACAATGATGTGGTTGATCTATTGATGAAGACTTGGTGGAGCCCATGGTGAATAAGTCATTACCCTTAGCCATGACATTATGATGATTAAATCTCTTAAATATGTTGAAACCCTTGATGAAGATCATCAACCCTTTGCACATGTTAATAGAGCTATTGATAAAAAGAGATGAGCCCTCGTAGAAGGTCTTGAAACCCTAGCACGGCACAAAGGAATTTGCTTAAATAAAATATTGCAAGCCTAACAAGGTCGACTAGGTCAAGCTTTAGCCCAAAAATAATATTTATGAAATAAGTTTCATTCTCTTGTAAAAAATCGGCCCAAGATGAAACCTAGTTGATCTCCAAATGTTAAAATAATATAAAATTCATCCTTTTTGAAATGAAGTTGACCCAAGTTGAAGCCAGTTTGATCTACCAGCGTGAAAACATATAAATATAAGAGTATTCTCATTCAAACAATGTAAGAGTGAAGTGGATTCGTGAACTTTACTGAGGCTTCCTTATACTCAAAACATTACAACAAATTATCTTTTGGGGTGTACATTTCAGGCTGCCACTTGTCTACCTTTTGTACCACGATTCATGTTTTGAAGGTTCAGTCTTGACATCTCAATTTTTAAACAAAAAGAAGCTACAACTTGAATATTTTTCTTGAGTCAACTCTGGGTAGTAGAAGAAGCTTGCATTCAAGTTGCCAACAACCCATTCATTCCATATTTGTTTTGTGGTGATACATAGACTATAGACACAATGTAGCTTCAATATATTAGCTCATTGCATGCTCAGTATAAATCGGAGTCCGAGGTATCCATACGGTAGTAGTAGGAGCCTCCTCAAAGGCTCCTCTCCCCATTCCAGATGATGGGGATGGAGGGAACTCTAGGGTCTCTGATGTAGTACTTATGGTGAGAACCATGTGGGAATCAAAATTTGAAAAAGGTTTCCTAGAACATCTGATCCTCTTTCGATGAGGAAGAAGAGGGTCATAAGGCAAAAGTATTTCTAAATGTCATGATCGGAGGAGTGCCAAAAATCGATCCACGATGATTGCACAAAATAACAAAGTCTCAACTAATTACAATCCCTAAATCCAACTAGCGCACAAAGCACACCCTAAGTAAAACCAAGTCAAATGTAAAATAAGCAAAGAGGGAGGATAAATGAGCTCCCAAATGCAACTTGTCTCTCCTAGGAGAGGCCTGATACTCCCATACACTACAAGCAAAGGCGTGTAACCAATTATAGTGGCCCTAAGATTCAATGCATATAGATACAGTGATGTTCGACCCATACCTGGAAATGACACTCACAGAATAACCTCTGGAAGCACCCCATGTGATACCTAGGTAAGGCAACTAAGTCCACCCGAATATAACCAAAAATCACAAGCAGGATCTATCATATGGGGAGGGTAACAAAGCTTGAAGCATGAAAGCACCAAAGGTACCTCAAAAGCCCCCATATACGAATAAGATCTTGGAAATATCTTCGGCGCTCAACATAAAGTAGCAAGGGTCTATCCCCACCACTAATGTGTGTGCTGCCTCGTGCTTCTGTGTAAGAGGAGCCTCCCGAGAGCACTAATTATACCAAGGATTTCACTTCTCAACTGGACAGACACCTAATTGTTTTATTTCATAGTCTTGGAAAAATTTACTAACGACATGATCCTATTACAGGACTCTACAACCTAAGCTTGTTTGTGCACCGCTAAAATAAAATCGTGTAATCAATTTTAATTTAAATGTTAATTTTAGTGGTTGTGATTACTCAAGGGTAATGAATAGGAAATTGATGATGTTACGACTCAACAATAAAGTAAATATGTAGACCTAAAAAACAATGCCAAGTGCAACTTTGTTTTTAATCATGAAAAATAGTATTCCACTACATGTAATGCAGAAAGTTCTTTCATTTTCAAATGCCAATGCAATCTTTCCTATATGAAATCTTGAACACTAATTTCATCTAAGAAAACCTAATGCAAGTACCAAGTCAATGCATATGCACAATGCAATAAACATGCAAAGGTAAAAATGTTTTTGTATTTTCACTATAAATGCAATAACACTAATGCACTAATGGTAAAACAAAAAGGAGATGAATGACAAGAAAAAATTTCAAAGAAAAACAATGAAAAACAAGTCTATGGTCACACAATAGAAGTAGTCAACAGGAAACACAGGAACCCAAAATTCACAACCCACCCAACACCTTCACACATCAAAATCCCAGGCAAAGGAAATGTAAGTGTCTGTTCAGGAACAATAGTGTATGTATGTGACTGTATCACTACAACCCAACACTACTGTAAGTTCTATGAACTACGTATACAAAGGACAGAGTGGTAAAACGTAAGCTAAGATTCAAATCACTTCAAGGGACTGCCAATGAATTAGCAAACTATTGAATGCAACACAGAAATGTAGAGAAGCAGAGCAAATCAAACGAATCATGCACCCAAACCCCAACAAAAAGGAAATCCCCAACGAAGCTGCCAATTCTGTTACGGAGAAAAGTTCCTATGGCTTGGGGTGGACCAAACCAAACAGGATGACATTAGAAACCAATCCATTTCAAAGCATGCTAAATATATGAATGAAACTAACACTAAGGGATGAGAATCATAACTTATTCCGGACGTTCGAAGAATATTCCCGTTGATCTTTCAATCAAACTTGTCCCTACACTTCGTCCTCAACAACAAAGAGATATACACCAATGATATATGTAAAGTGTTAGAGTCTAATCTAGCATATTCAATTCCAACATGTAAACAAAGTAATTACATCCATGTATACAAATATTCGTTATTACACATGTAATTGATTCTAAATGGATATTTCTATTAATATAAACATAGATACAAATGACAACCTCTGTTAGCACCTTGTTGAAATCGAGAAACCGAGTCCCTCCATGTGGGCCTCCACCACTTCAATTCTCCATACAAAGGCAAGCTCACAAAGGAAAAGGAAATATTGGGAAAGAGCACTAATGGTTGTTTCAAGGACAAAGGGATGCAGACTCAAGCATATAAGAATTGGGCGCAATTTCGCTATAATATATTTACTCTCCAAATTTCTCCTCCTTCAATGCTTCATAGTAGCTCAATATATAGCCCCTTAATGGGAAGTGAAGGGCCAAATCAGAGAGTTTCTTGGCATATGGAAGGCCAAGGATCAAGTCATTTGTTACTTGATGGAGAGAACTCCAAATTTTTATTTATTTTTTGAGCATAAATCCAGATGTACGCGGGTGACAGTGGTGCAAGCTATGTATACGCGGGTTGCCGACTTGCAACCCACACATATACTCAAAAATGTATTTTTAGGGGTTCCTTTGGACCATTAGGGTAATGGTGAGAAAATGGGATAAAATGAGTTTGCATAGGGACATGGATAGGCCATTAAATCATGCTGTATCAAGTGTGGAAAATCACGCTATAACACAAACCTTGATAAATGTATGCCAATCATCGGAGTTTTAGCCCCACAAAAATACCTTGCTTTGTTCATATATTACTTATGTTCGAAGCAAAACTAGTGTGAAATTTTATCTTCCCTGCCTCTTTTAAAAGAATGCTCTCTTGCTCTATCAATAATCAATATGTAAGATTGGTGGAATTTGCACTAACATGTAACGAACCAAAATTAGATTCAATGGTTCACTTGTAGGAATTGAAGCTATGACACCATGTGGAAATATAAGATAAAGATCTAGCTACAAGATATTTCTCACAAGCATGCACAAGAAAAATAGAGAGAGGAATAATGAGACTGAACATAAGAGAAGTGAAGAATGATTGGAGAATCTTCCATATAAAGCCATTTATATTTACATGTATTATTGATCAACATAGTGTACATTAACAATACATCATTGAGAGGTAAAATCGAATCGCTCCGGAGACAACTCATGCTAGCTGAAAAAGAAGGCTTACTAAATATGATAAAGCCCCATGGGTGACTAAAGTAGTTTCCAAATCAGTCCAAGAGCTTACGAATTGGCTAAAGCATGAGTGAGTGATGAGGAGCGATGGAAAAGCTTGCTAATCATGGAATCTGGAGAGAAAATCATGGAGAATGAGTTGGGCACAAAAGATAGTAGTTGCCTAGTTGACTAGATTTACCTTATCCACTGAAAAAATAGGAAAAAAATGTCTAAAGGCACAATTTGGTAGGAAGACACAATTTCTAATCTAGGAAATCAATAAAGTTGGCGGAATATTCAGAATTAGTATAAAGGAACTCCTAGGGTAAATATGGAAAGTATTGAACATGTGGTGCAAGTGGAAGCTAACTAATTAGTCTAGAACATAGGAAATTAACAAAAAATGATTAATTATTTTATCTTAAGTATGTAGTGGTTTTATAATATTCTAACATCACTAACTCTTGCACATAAATTTCAACAAATTCGCGAATAGGTAGAGAAAATTTCGAGCTCCAGGAGTAAGCAAAAAGGGGATACAATAAGATCAATAAGGAAAGGAAATGGTCCTGAATGTTTAGTTTCCTACGCACAATGTGTTGGGTCCTTTTAGGTTTCGAACATCATCCAGGCTGAAGTCTAATTCCATACTCCTGGGAGTCCCAACATATGCCAATTAGAACATTTACAACTGAGTATCCAACAACCAATGGTGATCAGGATGAGCTCAAGGAGACCTTCAAAAATTTGTTATGGAATTTTAGGTCAGTATTAGTAGGTTTGTACAGATATTAAACATATTAGAAAGGTTCTGGGGTCGCACTAGTGAAACTAGCTTTTAGGACAACTCCTTGGGTTTGATTGTTGGCCTTCCCAAACAATGGAAGTGAGCTACGAATTGAAGGATTAGGAATTGGAACTCGATGGGTGTATAAGGAACCTATAAGAGCATAAATGACAATTATTAATTATAGGGATAATGTTCTATACTAAGAACAACAAAACTAGTAAAAAATACAAGTGAAACTAGATAGGGTTAATTTATCTTATGGAATAGCTTTTCAAATCAAATCGAATTGCCATAAAAATTGCATATAATTTTATTACATCATAAAAATAAGAAATAAGTCGAAATAGATCTTGGAGGTAGCCCAAGACATATTCTTTATATCCATTACATCTCTATAGTGCAATCGAGAACCAAATGGAATACATTTCGACTCAATATGGCTTAAATTAAAAGAACGTCTACTTACTGTTATAAATCATTATCAGTTCGATAATACAAGTTTAGAGATGTTTTTACGAGTTCATAATTCATACAAGAAAATAACCATTCTGGAATTGCACAAGTACCTCACAGTGAGAGCTTCCAAAACCCAGGATAAATGATTCAAATGGTAAACTTTGGGAATGGATTACAAATATATACATGTCAAATAACACCTGCAACATAAAGTGATCAATTTCATGGTATATAAATTCCTTAAACTCGTCTACACTGAAGACTAGTCAAATTAAGAGTAAATCTAGAAGAGATCTTGGAAGGAGATAATGAAATGCAGAATTATGCATTAAATGAAGTACATAACTAATAAACATGGTTCATAATACATTATTACAGTCTGATAGAAGGAAATAAGGCTTCATAATTACATTCCATGATTGCTTCTTAAGAGGATAGACTAGAACATAAGATAAGAGAATTGAAATTTGATCTTTGGCTTGGCTTCCTCCTTTCTGGATTTTGAAAATGATTGGCATACACTTCATAACCTACAATAAAACTCAATGATCATGGCTGAATTCCATCATCCTCTCGGTAGCATGGGGCACATCACCCAGCTTGGACCAGGGGCACATCTCCCAAGTCAGAGTAGCACAACACTCTCTAAGCAAAACTCAAATTGTCAAAAGGACCTGATAGTGATGTGCTATCATTTTTTTTATAGATAACATGGCTTATAGGTCTAATTTTATCTTCATGTGTCCCACTTGCCTCAACCCCTGCTCCCTCATGAGTTGGATTGGGACTTTCTTGCTTTTCCACTGACATGCCCGTTTCTTCATTTTGAAATGGTGCCCTCCTTCTTTTGGATTGACTTTCATTTTCTCATTTTTGGATACTGAGCCTTCTTTCTTTTTGGGTTGACTTTCTTTTCTCCTTTTTGGAAACAACGCCCTCCTGACTTCCAAAAGTTGCATGCTTTTCATCTTGACAACTTTTCTTGTACTTAACTGCTTTATCCTTGTTTTTTCTAACTAGCTTTGTTTGTGTTACTTTTATCTTTTCCTTCCTGTATAGATATTTCTAATTTTCTCTTGGTTTCCATTTAGGATGACAACTCATTGGTTCCACAAGGATTCATGCACCCACCTTTTCCACCTAGCACATCCACTAGGGTCCAAAATTAAATATAATTGAAATATATAATTTACTTAAATATTTCTAATCCTAAGTTTGACAAATTTAACTACTATGGGTAATTACTTTATAAAATGTCCCCTTATTAATTAATTAATTTTTCCATTAGGGATCATAGGGTTCTAAAGGACTACGGGTTTCTCCATGGTGTTATTATAAATTTTGGGGACATCACATACCATATCAATGAGTCAAATGTTTTCTTTTCCATGGAAAAAATCGTAATTTTATTTCAGCTATGAACAAAATTACATTCGCATATGTATAAAAGGGAGTTAAGTATCCCATACATTGTCAACAAAAACCAATAAAATGTTTCTACAATATCGCAAAACTTTTTACAGTTTTTTACAACCAATATTCTACTCATATCTACAAAACAAGTTTGATCCAAAAACAGTTCACAGAATTCATATATCTAAGTAAGATATACACATATAGTTTCCATTTAATCCCTGTTCAAACAAAAAGTACCTGTTCCTCATTGAACGGGCGATGATAATAACTGTAACTACCAGCCAAAGCATGTTCTAATATCTTACAACAATCAAACAGGAGCTGCGTGGCTTCCTTTGAAATTCTGTTAGCCACCCCATTCCATTCCCTGTAAACATGTGTAAAAGATATACTGTCAAATCTCTGTTGTAAAAGAGCCACTTACTCAAGAATAGGAAGAATTTGTAACACATGGAATTTGATAAATCCTCTATCCCAATCAATCACAATCATAGAATCGCCAAAAACTTGTAAATAATGACAATCCTCTTCCACAACAAATAGGAGTAGAAGTTTTAGAGCCATCAATTCTGTAAAATTGTTGGAACCCCTCCCTAGGCCTACCGATATATGAAAGGAATGAGTAGGAGAAAGAAATAGACAACCCCCTCCCCCATAGGTGAGCTGTTGCTCCTGATATGAGCCATAAAAAAAGCCCAAGCCCTAAGTTGGTCAATCTCCTCCACCCAAACAACCCTAACCGAACATATCTTATTTACCTGAGGAAAATGTTTATAAACATCCAAAATATTGGCAACAACTAGCTCCAAAGGCGTTCACTGATATTGAAAAATAGATTTGTTTCTGTCCAACCAGACACCCTTAAGAAATAATGCAAGGAAGTGCACTGAATATCAAGAAACCCATCTCAACAAACCATACACATAAGGCCTCCACAAAATTCGTTCCATGCCAAACAAAGCAAGAATTTAGTGATTTTCCAACCTCTTGTGAAATCTGTTGAGTATAACAACAGTGCAAAAAAATATGATCAAGTGTTTTAAGAGAGTTACAACAAAGTGCACATCTTCCTGGACCTTGAAAGCATCTACACTGAAGAACATCCCAAGTAGGGGCTTTGCTTTCCAAATAGTCCAACAAAGAAGTTTTGCTTTGGTTGGACACTTTAATTTCCAAAGTTTCTTCCACCATCAAATAATTGGCCGATTCTGAGCCTCCAAATTTAATTGTATATAACTTTGCTTTGGTGTATATTTCCCAGATGAGTGATGAACCCAAACCAGCAAATCCTCCTGGACCGATAATCTAATATGTGAGTTTCTCAGCGCTGCCAAGTAATTAGACTATTCTACTGATAGTTCAACAGTCGGTCCCAATCTATAACCAGAAACCCATCCTTGATGCCACATCATCAACGCCCCAGGATCATCCATATTAGAGAGGAAAATAATACCCATGCCAACCAAGAATAATCTTAAATCCACAGAAAGTATGTGGGAACCACCAAAACCCATCCAAGGGTCCAAACTAACCCAAACCAATCCACCATTTCCAACCCTCCAAACCAGTCTAGCTCCAATCAGGCCAAAAGAATGTATTACTTCCTTCCAAATTACAGAGCAACCACCCCTTAATTTATCTTCCATCAGGACCCAATCCAAAATGGTAAGAGGATCAATGTACTTTTTTTACCACTTGAGTCGACATATTTTCTGAACGAATAAGTCTCCAAGAAACTTTAGCAGCCAATTCTTTTGCAAAATGAAAGATGTTTTTTAAGCCCCAAACCCCAAGTTCTTTTGGGATGAGCGCATTCTCTCCAAAATACCTTTAGGTGCCCAAGAAAGGGACATCCAAAAAATCGGAATAGCTTCCAAAATAGATTTAATCAAAACCAATATGCATGCTCTAAACAACCAACGATAACTCCATCCCAAAAATCTATTTTCAAATTTTTCCAAGACCCACATCCAATCAACAATACAATAGGCATTTGGTTTCAGAAAAAGCCCAAATATTTAATTCCATCCTCAATCCGTAACGAATTAAAAGAGAATAAAGAAGAATGCCAACTTATCTCCCTGTCATCCGAATTTGAGTAAGAAATGGTAGATTTATCATCATTGACTACCATAACATAAGCAACATGTATCAGGAGTAGACCTTCTTTGAGTTTAATTATATCCTGGAGAGAACCATCACAAAAAATGAGGATATCATCAACAAAGAGTAAATGTGTAATATACAATACCTCAGAAATAGGAATACCTTTGAATGATCCAACAACTTTGGTCTCCAAAATGAAACGACTTAACCCTTCAGCCACAAGGATGAAGAGTAAAGGAGAGAGTGGACATCCTTGCCTCAAACCATGTCCAACAGTGAAAAAAGGACTGGAAGAACTGTGTATAAGAACAACAAAGCTTACCGTAGCAAGGCATGCCATAATTTATTTTATAAAATCATAACAGAAACCCAAATGTGTTTGTAACATCTGAATATAAATCCAGCTTACCCGGTCAAAAGCCTTAGATAGATCAATCTTTACTACTGCTTATTTCAACCTACGGGTCTTTAAATAATGTAACCCTTCCTGAGCTACTCCAGTAGCCTCATGTATTTGTCTACCTTCAAGAAAGCCAAACTATTCACTGGAAATAAAACAGGAGAGAATACATTTTAATCTCCTGGAAATAACCTTTGCAATGATCTTGTAAATACAGTTGCAAAGATATATAGGACGAAAATCATCAAAATTTTCAAGCTGATTCTTTTAAGGAATAAGTGAGATAAAATTTGTATTAATAGGCCCATGAACATGACCAACCAACCTGGATTCTTCCACAACCTTCAATAGGTCAACCCTAACTAGATCAAAGAACCCAATATAGAACTTAATAGGCCACCCATTCAGTCCCTAGCTTTTATCCTTTTGGAATGAGTGGAGAATCTTGAGTAACTCATTATCAGTGACGACCTCCATCAACCTCATGTTATCATTATCATCCACAAAACCAGGAAACAAATGTGCAACTCAAACAATTTCCGCAAGAGACAGACCAACCGGAGCAATGAATAGGTCTCCAAAATGTCGAACCCCCAAACGAGCCAAACCATCAAAAGAAGAAACCTGATCACCCTGATCATCATTGAGTTCCCAAATGGTCTTGGAAATTTTCCTACCTTTTCCAAAATCCTGATTTTTTTTTTGTATTTTCATCCCCACAGGTTAATAATAGAGCCTGACTTTTTAAATGCCAAGCAACTTATTTTTCTCCCAAAAGCCTCCGGCGTCTATCTTCACAAGAAAAGAATTCATCTTTTGTATCCTGATCAAGGAATCCCAACCCATACCTATTGAGAATATGATCCAGAAAATGTTCACAGTGACGAAGATCCTGTTCCTCCCTCAATCAATTTGCATGGGCCCAAGTAATAGTAGCTTGTTTTAATCTACTGAGATTTTCCATAAAGATAACCCCAGCAAAATCCCCAGTCCCATTAGGAATAGGGATCCACAAATCATGTACCAATTTACAAAAAGAAGGTTCTTTTAACCATTTAGGATTAAATTTGGAAGGACTTGGAGGTTTCCTACTCCTTGAATCTCAAAGAAAATAGGACAATGATCAGATTCCCCCCCATACGCCACCCATTGTCGAACCGAATCACACTCCAAAACCAAACAATCCGCAACCAAGAATCTGTCCATTCGTTTGGCCACCCTATTCTCACTTGTCCTCTTATTTTGCCATGTTGGAGAAATCTTTATAGGAGAAATATCCAACATATCATGACAAGCAAAGGCATTAGTAAAAAGAGATACTAGAGTTTCTAGAATCGCCTTAGGTCCCCATACCTCAGCACATCCCAAGGAGAGGTTAAAGTCACCTCCCAAAATCACCTCCCAAAATCACCTCCCGATTAAAAAGCAAAAGAGAATTCCAAAAAGGCACTGTTAGCACTTGTGCTAAATTTTGGAAATATCTGCATAGCCAGTTACACCGTTTTCCCTGCACAGGTCTAGATCAGTGAAACTGAAAGAGGTGTAAGCAAAAAAAATTCATATATTGCGATTTTGAGGTGCTTCGGAAACTTATCCTTAGCCTCGATGTCAAATTGAGCTATTTCACAATGCGACGTGAGAAAACATCAAGAAATTTTGGAGTCATAACCTTGTATTCAGGATCAAATATGAAGATATGCTCATAGTTCTCTGATGGCGAAGATGGGCGACGCTGATCTAGGACAAATAAAATCCACGGTTGAGAGAATCCTGTAGGATCCATCGTCGGATGAACGAGTGGTGTAGATCGATGGTTGTTAAGGATCTCGCTGGAGAAAGATGCGCGGAGAAATGAGCTTTGGGGATGTACGAAATTAGTTAGGATTCCCATTTTTCAATGGCCAAGATTGGAAGCCGTCCAATATCGATGGTGGAAGGGGATTTCATGTAGCCAGATTGTGCGGGGAGATAACATATGTCGTGACCACGAAATTTTGTAGGGTTTGCCTATCACAACGGTCAGGATTTTGGGCGGGCCAAATCTGCGATGGAGATGCATTTCGCGGTGGAAAGGTGCACATAAAAGGTAGGATGATGAGGCGATGCGAAGTCCCAAAGGGGCCTACACCCTCAAATGGTTAGATCTGGTGGAGTTTAGATCGATGGTCTAGGGTAGTTTCACAATTGAGACATGCACGACAATTAACAAGATGAGGAACTACAAAATTGGGAAGGGGCCCCATAGTTGAACGATCAAGATCGGTCACGGAGGATATCTACGGTCGCAGTGTGTTTCACAGCTCAAAGATGCTAGGGGAGATAAGAAGGAAAGGGGCTGAGAAATGGAGATCAGACGAGGTAATATCAACAACGTAGATTAGACCTTGGGGTGATCAGTGGTCATGAAGGGTCGTAGCCCTGGATGACATAGATCGCATCCTAGAATCCTGAGATTGGCTGCCTAATACACGTGATGATGATGATGACCATAATGACTAGGAAGCAAAAGGTAAGTATGGCATTTACACATCGTACGGTAAGTAAGTAGGGGCACCGGAACCAGGGTGTATTGATATCATCATGAGGGGAGATCGACAAACTGAAAAATGTCAAGTCCACACGCCATGAGATAACTTGAGGCTGATTACAAGTGAGGCTTAAGGTCAATTCCGCCAATGATATCATGAGGTCACATCGGAAAGGGGCGACGTAGTTGGAATCTCCATGTGAGGAATCAGATCAAGAGCCCACGTGACCACTCATGCTATCATCATGCCACTGGATGGTGGCTTGTGTGAGGATTTGATGAACTCAAGGTTGAACTCAAACGCTAAAGATGATTTAGTACTCGGATGGCTCATTATAAGGCCACGATCAGAGCTGTCATGAGATGCATATTGAGTGAATACTAGTGAAGAACAGAGATGATTAGCTTTTGTTTTGCTAAGGATATTGGGGGTCTTGATACGGGACTTGTAATGTCTGTTCTGCTTGGAAGGCATGTTGTTCGATGTTTTTTATTGACCACTGGTGTAATGTTCCATTTTTGATAAATAGGAAATTGACTAAGGACCTTTAATACCGGGAGCATATTAGGACAATTATTCAATCATTAGTATAGTAAAGAGGGGCATCAGAGTTATTATCATAAAGCATGCAGAGCATGCAGGCCTTATTTCTTAAGTCTTAAAAGTCAACGAGAAATTAGAATTGCATGAATGCAAAAGTAAAGCACACACCCTAAAAGTGGCATGCAAACCCTAAAATTACAAACTAAGCTATTTAAAAAGGTTATTGTACCAAATAACATATCTATTATTATTATTGTTGATTTGGAGTATTTAAGCAGCAGCACAGTGTACAACAACAACAGTTGGGGTTGAAGACGATGTTTTCAGCTAAGGATGGTTCGACAGTAAAATATCTTCCCTATTCTCATCCAAGGTAGGCCATTCATGTCCACCACTAGCTTTTATCTTATTCGTCTGTATCCAGTGATCCAGTATCCACAGGAAGATTGTTTGCAGGTTCATGTGTGTAGCCGGGGATTTAGCTGGAAAAACCCAAAGTATTCGTTGGGTCTTTGAATCCCAGTTTCTCTTTCGCATAACAACTTCATCTTCATCAGCAGGGTCACTCCACTGCCTTGAGTGATTATCAGTCCTTAGTTTGCTCATCTAGAACAACTATTGATAGATCCGTGCAGCTGGGGGTGTGAGGACCAAAAAGGAGGATCAACTCGCTAGCTAGCTTAGAGGGGTCAAAAACTCTGCATGCCCCAGTCATTCTCTCCGGCACAGGAGGATCTACATACTGACAAAATATCAGCTCCATCAGGCACCTCCTTCACCAAAAAATCCACCTTTAGTTGAGGAGAGGGTTTCTTGCCGCTGGATGGTAACACCGGAAAGGAAACATCATTACCTAACTAGCCTAGCTCTGTATGCTTGCATCTTATCTCTAGAGTATCATCATCTTGATTATCAGTGGTAAGTGTTTACCTTCTTTCTGTAAATCTTTGCCCTAGTTTAGCTATAATTTAGGGCCATTGGCCCGACACCTTGCATGCAAATTTTTATTCAATATTCTTGCACATTTTGAGAGTATAAGTAAGCCCTAGAATAGTGAAACAATAGAATATCAGTGTTTGTGATATTATAGTGGTATCAGAGCATGATCCTTCCCAGTTGTGGGCACATAGCAATTGAATAAACGTGCATGTTGATGCATGCTTGTACATGCAAATTCATGTCAGTGATGTTGGTGAAGTCTATGTCAGAACAAAGTTTTTTTTTTTCCAGCTTATGAGAACATGAAGACAATGAGAAGGATCTTGACTGGAAATTTGCAGAGGTTAGCAACACTTCAACACTTGCCTCAATATCATGAGTGTCTAACCTTGGGTGATGAGGTATGTGCAGTATTGTCCTTTCAAGGTTATTACACCATCAAGTTTGGGAGCCAAGCCAATGATTTGGATGAGGATCTCCTTAAAGACATAGTTGGGCGAGTGAAGAAATATGAGCATGAAGTACAAGTTTTTGGTGAGCTTGATTTGGAGTTAACAATACATGATGAGGATGTGCATGAGGAGATAGCATTAGAGCCATCCCCTGAGTCTAGTGACACACACACATTCGCTAGTCAGATTGTGGACAAGCCGTGTGATGAGTTGGAGTTGGTACACTCTTCATCACCTACAACAGGAATCCAAATAGTTATGACAAGAGAAATACATGAGGTGCAAGGCAATGAGCACAACAGTCGAGACAGTGAGCAGTCACAGATGGAGGTTAGGGAGAGTTTATACATGCATGAGATAGAGCTTCCAGATGATAGTCACCGAAAGAAGATTGAACGGGTTAAATAAAGCATTCTAGATATGAAAGAGAGGACCAAAATACTCCGAGACACCATAGTACAACGAGATGTTGAGCTTAGAGTTCTTCGAGTTGTATGTATCGAGTTAGCTGTCAGGATTTCTAGTATTGAAGAGCAGTTGGATTACTTGATGGGGAAGCAGAAGAAACATACTATTGCATTTCAAAGCAGTCCTCTTCAAGAGTGCATAGACAAGGCTTGCAGTGGCTTGAGTCCACATTTTCATAATGGTGGATGGTTTATACAAGCTGGTCAGGATCAAGAAATTGGGTAGCACTATATGAGCATTCCAATTGAAATCAGAAGAGAAAAATGTCAGCTTGGTAGGATTATTCCTTGTGATGGTGCTTATGGACAAGGTGCTTTTTGGGGGTTTGATGAGATTAAAGGGTGGTGTCCTATTGAGTGGACGATTCTTGGGAAGCCATTCCTAGCCAAGGGTATAGTCCCATAACAACCTTGGGATATTTAGGATGAAAGATACACAAGTTTGCATTGGGATCCATGTGGGAGACCTTATGAGGGATGGATACAATGTTTACTGATGGGGTTACTTGGGAGTCTACGAGATGCTCCTTGTGTCGACACTACACAGGGTAGTAGTGGTTGCAATTTGACCTTTGAAATTCTCAAATTTATTTGGGTCCCTAGGATTACAGTGACTAGAAGTTTAGTGATTTCTATAGGATGCTTTCAATAGGTCTCTAGTGATGGTATAGTGATGGTACCATGCAGTGCATTGGTAATGAAATTTTATATAAAAATAGAAAGGTTTCAAATCCCACATCATTCATTAAGTGTCAATATATATTGACCTTCCAATGTAGGAATTTAACTCTTAGGATAAATGGCTAGACGTTGAGTGTAGTATTGGTGGTTAGGAGGAATGTTGTTATACTCCCCATCTGGGTTCAAATATCACTGTGTGACATATTATGTAATTGAGGATTCCTTGATTCTTGCTCCATGTGAGAAATTTCTTGCCAAGCATGTAGAAGAGCATAAGGATCTATCTTGTTTCTTGTTTGGGCAACAATTTTGGTCTCTCCTTCATAGCTTTGAATGGTCTGCAAAGCATAGATGGTATAGAGATAGGAGCAATTTTTTCTACCCTGCATTGCGGTGATGATTAGTGAATCTCGTATTCCAAGGAAATTACAACAGTTAATCTTGGAGCGCCCTACATGGATTCAAATCCTTGCAATGTTAGTCTTTCAATATCAAAGGACTTCCTAAGGAATTTGAGGCATCAATGTAACTGTCTCGTTGAGGAGACATAAGAGATAGTGGCCTAGGTGCTATCACAATTTGAGTATTGGAGAAACGATTGGGAGAATAGTCACTCCATAGATTTGAAATTAACTTAGTGACAGATTATCTCCATGAAATCCCAATTGAGAAAGCTCAAATCCAAAATAGCTATGTTGGAAGTGGAGGAAGAATGCAACAAAGACAATTGATTGAGCAATAGGGAACATGGCTTTGTGGATTTCTAACATTAATATGCATAGTGATGTCGATCCCCTACTTATATTCATTACCACCCTTCAATATCATGTTTATCCTTATGCGCCTTACATTATGTAGCCAATGTTGCAAAATTGTAGTTAATGGTGGTGCTCTATAGGGTCGTAAGGAATCAAAACACACATCTATTAAAAATGGAAGCAAACACATAACATTTAATTAATGAAAAATAAAAAAATGAAACAAATACATAACATTTAATTAATCAAAAATCACAATTGATGAGACGATTTACAGAAACACTTTATTAATTTTAAGTTCAATGTTTCCAAGATTACATAAGTTTAAATTATTATGCCTTCAATCTAAGCTTTATTTCAAGTTGTTTTATTTTAATGTTATACGCATATTGTCTTTTTTTGTACCTATACATTATATATAATATAAGGATGAACTCTATAACACATAAAATAAAAAATATAAGGATTAATTTTATTATACATAAAATTAAAGAATATATTTTAGCATAACCATGAGAGGTTAAATAAAATATTTAAAGATACACGATTGTAATAGCACAACCAAAACAAATTTATATATATATTTTGCAGATCCTTATTTCTTAATGAACTTTTTTCTATCAAATAATCTACTATACAATTCAGATGTGCCTTGAATCTACAACATGTAACAAGATTGCTCTAGGTTCTTACAATGGTATTGGCTAAGCGGCAAGGACTAGCTATTTCATATCACTTGTAATAATTGATAGTATTTCTCTACAGTGTAATTCCACCAAAGTTGAATGAAGTTGAACAATGCTTGACAAATATTATGTTGACAAAACGAAACTACTATTTGATTCTTTGCTATATAATAACTACACTATGCTCGGGGGCCTTGTTGTAGGACGAGTGGTTGGGGCAGCCCATTGGGGTTGTCTCCACCCTTAGATCCATTCCCACGACTATATGTACATGGCGCCCAGAGCGCTAGATATTCAGTAAAGAAAAAAAACTACACTCTATGCTCGACTAAAAAATCATAGTGTCTTTTCCCATATCTAATGGTATCACTTTAAAACTTCCAACTGTTGATATCCATCCAATGTTAAATGTCATCAATAACCTATTCCATTTAAAATAATATTTACCAATGTTAAACTTGTGTCTTTTCCCATATCTAATTGTATCACCTAACATTCCAATGTCAGGTGTCATCAATAATATATTTCATTTAAACTTCTTGTATCAATTTAAAGTAATATGTACCAAAGTTGAACCTATGTATAGTTTTCAAAGAAATATATTAGTTGGTGTGTAGTGATCAATTTGTAATATGTCACACAAATTTCAAAGAGGTTTTAGCAACATCCATGTCCATACTTTCTTATTTCTACAGTTTTACTAAGATGCAGAATGCATGTATAATAAAATTAAAAATATATTAAGAGGGTTATGAGTTGTTTTTTGATTTTAATTTGATATGAGTTGTTATTTCATTGTTTAGAAAAATATTATTTTTAATTTTTAATTTTAATGAGTAAAAGAAAACAATTTGGTTAAAAATATTGATAAAAATTGAAGGATTATATATATATATAATCCTTCAATTTTTATCTATCATTTATATTTATATTTATGAATGATTGATTGGAAAATATATGAATGGTTGATAAAAATTGAAAGATTATATATATATACACATGTGAATGATTGATTGTAAGTTAGATTCTTAGATTGTATCATGCAAAATTTATAACTGCAAGCATTGATGTGGTCATGGAGAGTAAAAAAGAGAAATCACCCGAGACATAAAATATAGAGTGTCTGCAAATTGTTCATGTCTGTTTACACAAAGTTTGACTTAGAACTAATGCTGGAGAAAACTGACTCAAATCAGACTCCATAGACCTTGAAAATGGCCTCTATCAGACTCTTCGAACCCTGCAAATGACAGTTACAAAAGAGGAGCCAAGTTAGCTGATCATATCCCCATAACTACCAACAGTTCACAATCATTATATAACATACTATGAAAACAGAAACCAAAAGGAGGGAAAAGTTGATCTACAAAACCCGTCGAGAAGACCTGAACACACATCATTGTTGGGTCGCCACCTGCACACTAGTATCCATACATCAACAACGCAAGGCTGGCTCACATGCTCACTAGAGACTACACCAATGGGTATTGTTGGGCCTTCGGCCCGTTCCAGGGACAAGCTGGGTGATGAATTGGTGAACCTTTCTTTGTACTCAACAACGGAACCCATCGTTTATCCTTGCCCTCTAAAGGCAAGTAGGGAAAAACCTGTAACTCAAAAAAAATAATTTACGGCACTGAAATAGTTTTGTCCGACCAGACAAAACTCATATAAAGCGAGACAACTTTTCGTTGATTGCAATGAAGAGACCTAAAAGATTTTACAGCATTGACAAACTCTGTAAATTCTGAAAGTAACCATTAGTTCCCAGCACTATCACCATCGACCTCCTCATGGAAGTGTGAAATCCCCTTGAAAAATAAATTTCAAACCATAAGCTCGCAATGGAAGGAATGCAAATACTGGCTTTTCAAGATAGTACAAAATCTCCACTACAGTCCTAACATAGTGTGAAGGCCATAGCGATTTTGTGCTTTGTATGCCAGGCTGCATAGTATCGACATTCAATTTCCAACTCGCCACAAGCTAAGTAGCGCTTTCCTTACCATGTGAAACCTTTACCAGGCCATTACCAATGTCCTCTCTTCGCATTATCATCAAAGAATTCGTCAGACTATCCATAACTATGATACAACAAAGACAGTGAAGAAATAATAATAATGATGGATAAAGATCTGCAAATTTTGAAGCCCGTGACCTCATTCCTGTTCCTTCCACGAGTGAGCCTTTGAAAGGAAGGAACTATGCATGTATTCCAAACAGGACCCTCTAAATTCTCCTTTCCAGTGGCTAGTTCTCTGCTAAACAATTCAAGATTGCATAGAGGAGGTACGAGGGTTGGCAAAATGAAGCCAAGTTCCCCCTCAATGATGTCGAATTTCATATGAAAACCATTTCAATGAATTTCTGGTGCATCAGTCACCCAAAATACTGATTTAAATCCAATCCCCTTCTGTCCAATATAGCCAGCATTGGAACCCTTTTTGGTTGAATTACTAACATCACAAAGATCTCTAATGTTTTTGGCGATGAAGCCCAATTCATTACTCAAGACCGAACCACCAGTGCTTTGTAGGATAAGTGCCAAAGTTGGTTCCACATGAGCAGGATAAGAATTATCACCTGCATTTGAATTTTGGACCAATTGAAGGAGGAAATGAGAATCTTGGAATATAGCTCTTGTGAAAGTCACTCTAATGCAGGACTCAGACGAGCATGCTGTTTTTTCAGAAGTGATTCATTACATCCAAGCTCCAAATCTAGCCCAAATTCATCACGTTGAATAGCTTCAATAATTATTCTCCCATTTTCAACCTAAATTCTTTTGTCCAAATTTTGAATTAACCCATCAATTGCAAGACCTTCTCTTCTAGGCATGTGATTATCACAATCCTTGAACATAGCCTGTAAACCTTTTTTATCATTAAAATGTTGTGACAGCAATCCATCAAGCGTCTCTTCTTTTGTCTTAGTGGTACCTGAATCTGAGAAATGGACACCTTCCAACTGATGTGTTCCATATTTGATTTCTGTATCAAATTGTCCATTGTTCTGCACAGTACTCTTTGGTGCATGGCATTCTTTGGACAAGCTAGAATGTTCTGCATCAAGTGAGAAAAACTGATTATCCTTTATCCAATCAACATTACCAATGGAAAGGCCAATTTCATGCAACACAACGCATTCATCAAAGGCAACACATTCCTGCAAAAGTACTTCAGATGCATCTGCTCCTGAATTACTCAATCCCAACAAAAAGATATTTGCAGCAAACAAGGCAGTAAAATATAAATCTGGCAGCAACCCTAATAACCTGAGTGGTTCGTTCAACATTTTGAGATCCTCCTTTATAATTATGTACAATAAGTGGTTTTCGTAAAACTGATGCATACAGAGAAACACCATGAACATCCATTTCACTCTGCTGAGATGACTTACAGTTAATAAAATTTTCTGTCTTACCCAAGGTCAAAAAAGTTGTATAATAAAAAGAGTCTATACAATTCTTTATATATATATGATGCAGTGACTCCTCATTGCCAAAACACTCAGAAATCCTGTAGCTTCACAGGCAACATTAAGATTGGAAAACAACAAAAACTTATATATAAAGGAATAACTCAACTCAACAATTGACAGACCATTTCTTTTATTGATTAAAAACTGAAATTAACATATCCTGGGAGAATTGAGCAAAAGCTCTCAAATTCCCCATACAGGACACGCATGTCCCAATACATAGTCCCTGCTTACAGCTGCAAACAGCAGCAACTAAAATGCCCAAAAGCTTGAAAACACTTTGGAAAAATCAAAAGAAAAACTGATCCCTCCTTCGCCTAGGCCTAGTGTTTTTATTCTAAAGATTTTCACCCAAAAGACCGATCCGGAAAATATGCCGCCTGTCTACCTGAACTCGGAGTGCTCCCGCCAGTCACGGATCAAATCAGCCGTTGTATCTCCAAATCCATGCTCCGCATCATCCTCTTCTTCTTTTAAAATTTCAGAACATCCTGGTTCCAGGTCACCTGTTGTAACCTCACGAATGTGCTTAAGTAACTCTGCTTCTATGATCCAAGAGTTGTAGGAATCCGACAGTCCTTCCCATTTAACTAGGTATAACTTATAAGCCTTGGAGCGTGTTGCAACTAGTTTTGTGTCTAACACATGTTCAACTTTTTCTCTTTTTTTTCTTGGGTAACAGTTTGGTCCAGTCCCCCCCCTGTCATGCTGATCATTAATTGACTGGTCTTCATTGGCCTCTTTGTTTGACTCAGTTGGCAGCGAATAAAGATCAGCCACATTGAAGACAAGACTGATGTCTAATTCTTCTGGTAGATCTATTAAGTAGGCGTTGTCATTTATTCTTCTTTTAATTTTACAAGAGCCAAATTTCCTGGGTTTCAGTTTGTTGTAGGTTCGCTTGGGGTATCTTTTCTTTCTCAAATGTATTATGACCTTCTCCTTCCTGAAAGACCTTTCTTCTCCTATGTCGGTCAGTATCTTCCTTCTATTGATCAACCATTGACTGCAATTTCTGCTCAACCTGTTGATGTATTCCTTGAATATCTTCCCCAAATTCTGTAGCACCCCTGCTGAGATAGGGGTTTGTAGGTAAGTCCACTAGATCCACAACCCCTCTGGAATTGGTTCCATAGACAATTTGAAACGCATATTTTCCCGTTGATCGGTTGGTGCTTGAATTATAGGGAAATTCTGCTTGCGGTATGACTAAGTCCCACTGACGAGGTTTGTCACCTACTAAACAACGCAGTAAATTTCCCAAGCTCCTATTGACAACCTCGGTTTGACCATCAGTCTGGGGATGGTAGGCGGAGCTAAATTGCAATCTGCTGTCCTATTTTTTCGACAATACTCTCCAAAAGTGGCCTAAGAATTTGGAGTCACGATCACTTGTTATAGTTTTTTGAAGACTATGTAAACGAACATTTTCCTTAAAAAATAGTTGTGCTATTTGACTAACATCATTTGTCTTTTTACAAGGTAGGAAATGGGCCATCTTGGAAAACCTGTCCACCACTACAAACACTGAGTCATGACCCCTTTGGGTACGTGGCAGCAGTCCCAAAACAAAATCCATGGAAATATCAGTCCATGGTTTCTTCGGGACATGTAGGGGCATGTACAGGCCTGTATTTTGTTGTCCTCCTTTCGTTGTTTGGCAAACTCTACAAGCAGCAACAAATCTATTCACGCCCCTCCTAATATGAGGGAGGCCAAAAGAATTTTTCGGTTACTAGTTCGAAGGTTTTATCCCTTCCGAAATGTCCAACCAACCCATTCGAGTGCATTTCTCTTACAAGTTTTTCTCGGCGGGATCCAAATGGAATGCACAGTTGGGAACCTTTAAACAAAAATCCGTCTAACACACACAACTCCTTAATTAAATGTTAATCATCCTGGTCTTGTCCACTCAGAATTGCAATAATTTGGTCAAAATAGGGGTCACTAGAGTATTCTGTTTTCATTTCTTCAAACCCAATCATCACATTACTCATTACTACCAATAGATGTCGCTTCCTACTCAAAGCATCTACCACTACATTAGTTTTACCACTCCTATGTTGCACAACAAAAGTATAGGCCTGCAAGAAAGACGCCCATTTGGCATGTTTGCGGGACAACTTACTCTGGGAATTGATGTATTTCAGTGCTTGATTATCAGTCATCAGAATGAACTCTCTATGTAGAAGGTAATGTCTCCATTATTTCAAGGCTTGGACTGCTACATAGAATTCTTTATCGTAAGTGATGTACTTCTGTTTAGATTCATTTAGTTTCTCACTGAAAAAAGCTATAGGTCGGCCTTCTTGGCTTAAAACCCCTCCAATGGAAACCCCATAAGCATCACATTCTACAGTAAAAAGCTTGTCAAAGTCTGGAAGGGTGAGAATAGGAGCCTCAGTAATTTTTTTCTTGAGTTGTTCAAAGCTTGTTGTAGCTGCCTTGGTTCAATTAAATATTTTTCCTCTGGTGTAGTCAGTCAAAGGAGCGCTTATACCACTGAAGTTTCTAATGAACCTCTTATAAAAGTTTACTAACCCATGAAAACTCTTCACTTCAGTAATATTTTTGGGGATTGGCCACTCAAGGATGGCCTTGACCTTTTCAGGATCCATGCTCAACCCATTTGCTGAAATTACACTACCCAAAAATATTAATTTATCCTTGTAGAACTCGCTCTTCTCAGGGTTGATAAACAATCTCTCTGCTTGAAGGATGCCAAGTATTACCTTCAAATGCTCTACATGTTCCTCCATAGTCTTACTAAAAACTAGAATATCATCAAAATAGATTATTATAAATTTCCCAATGTGTGATCTAAATACCTGGTTCATAGTTCGCATGAAAATAGTTGGGGCATTGGATAGACCGAACGACATCACCACCCATTCGAATAAGCCATTTTTCATTTTGAAAGCAATCTTCCACTCGTCTCCTTCTCTAATTATGATTTGGTGGTATCTACTTCGGAGGTCAATTTTGGAGAAAACTTTGGCACCGGACAAACAATCTAGCAAGTCATCCATTCTTGGTAGTGGGTATCAATACTTCACAGTAATCTTATTAATAGCTCTAGAATCCATGCATAATCTCCATGTCTTCCCTCCCTTCTTGGTAGAAAGTAAGGCGGGAGTAGCACAGGGACTCATGCTTTCTCGTATGACCCCTTTTCTACTAATTCTGTTATTTGCCTCCTCATCTCCTCATCTTCAAAAGGAGTCATCCTTTAAGCTGCTTGGTTTGGAATCTTGGCACCTGGAAATAGATCAATTTGATATGTAATACCTCTTGTGGGTGGTAGACCCACTGGTAGGTTTGTTGGTGTCAAATCAGGGTATTGCTGAAGTAATTTCTATACTTCTAAAGGCACTGTTTGCTACTGCAATGACTTCTATTCTCGAGGGTATAATAGATAGCAAACCCCACTCCTAGAATCCTTGTAAAACCTCTTCCATCCCATGGTACTCAAGGACAGGGTTGTTGATTTAGTCGATCCTTCCTCCTTGAAGGGCTTCAAGATGTGGCGCTTATTCCCGTGAAAAAACTCATATGTGTTCTCCTTACCATGGTGAATTACATCTCGATCATATTGCCAAGGTCTACTAAGAGTACATGGCATGCATCCATTGGAACTACATCAAACCACACTTTGTCTTCATATGGACCAATTTTAAAGTCAACTAGACAAGTTTGGTTTACAAGCACACTATGATCTTTTTTTAGCCAAGAAATACTATAAGGATGAGGTTTACGAATGCAGGTAAGTTGTAATTTTTGCACCATTTCTGTACTTACTAGATTGTCAATAGATCCTCCCTTTACAATTACCTTGCAGACCTTGTCCCTGCACTTACACTTGGTACGAAACACGCTTTTCCTCCTCCAATCCGCTTCAGGGGTGAGTTTGTTACTAGATATCAAAGTCCTCCTAAACATGAGATTTTCACCTCTCTCTGCTTCAACTTCTTCTGGCAGAAGTTCTGCTCCCTCTTCTTCTTGAGCCATCATCACACTTTTTGGGTTTTGGGGACAGTCCATTGCCTTATGTGGGCCGCTGCATATAAAACACTTCAAGGCCCTCCAACCCCCAGCAAAATTCCGCCCCCTTCCCTTGTTCCAAGAGGTCTCTCTTCCTTGGGAGTCAGGCTTCTGCTCACTAATGGATTCTGCTTCGCTTGTCAGTTTAGGAAAACTTCCTCTACCCTTATTCATATTACTACCCCCTCGCTTGATTGCTGCCTTGCTCCGCCTACTCAATTTTTCTTCAACCTTTAATGCTAACTGATATGCTTCATCCACAAAGCTCACCTTGATCAGGGCTAATTCATTTTGGAGATGAAACCTAAGAGCATTGACATACCTAGCCGCTGCATGATCACCATCTTCTTGTAAATCAGTTCTAATCTGCAACTTCAAAAATTCCTCCGTAAATGTAGATATGGATAAGTCCTTTTGCCTTAAATTTTGGTAGTCTCTGAAAAGTTTTTGCTGATAGTCGAAGGGCATAAACTTAACTTTCAGAAGCTTCAACATCTTCGGCCACAAGTTGATCTTCTCCTTCCCTTGTCTCTTTCTAAGATTCTGGAGATTCTCCCACCATAGAGCAGCATGCGACTTCATTTTGGATGCTGCTATTTTAGTCCTTCGTGGATCAGTCTCCTCGATCCCTTCCATATCAAAATACTTTTCCAACTCTTGAACCCAATCCATGAATAATTTTGGATTGAATTCGCCTTTGAAATCAGGGACTCGACCTTAGCTCTGGTTCATTGTTTGGTTATGGCCTCAATAAGCCTCTCCATGGAGTCTACAACTTTGGTTCGACCTTGTGGAACCTCCAGTTCCTCCTCGGATTCGATGGCCTCTAATCTTCGGAGTAGTTCTTCATCAAGGGTTACTCTACGTCTGGCATTTCTCCTGCCTCTCCTTCCCTAGTTCAGATGGACACCCCTTTGAGCCATCGTTGTGCTCTGATACCAATCTGATGCAGTGACTCCTCACTGCCAAAACACTCAGAAATCCTGTAGCTTTACAGGCAACATTAAGACTGGAAAACAACAAAAACTTATATATAAAGGAATAACTCAACTCAACAACTGACAGACCATTTCTTTTATTGATTAAAACTGAAACTAACATATCCCGTGAGAACTGAGCAAAAGCTCTCAAATTCCCCATATAGGACATGCATGTCCCAATACATAGTCCCCGCTTACAGCTATAAACAATAACAACTAAAATGCCTAAAAACTTGAAAACACTCTAGAAAAAATAAAAAGAAAAACTGATCCCTCCTTCGCCCAGGCCTAGTCTTTTTATTCAGAAGATTTTCACACAAAAGACCGACCCAGAAAAGATGCCTCCTGTCTACTTGAACTCGGAGTGCTCCCGCCAGTCACAGATCAAATTAGCCGTTATGTCTCCGAATCCATGCTCGGCATCAATATATATATCGACAAGCATGTGATTTCATAAATTGCTACACGAGAGTGATGAGTGCCTCCAAAAAGAGAGACAATAGAAACAAGCTGTGTTGCCATTTGCTTTGTACTATGTAGAGCCCTTCACTGCAGCTGCCAAGAGGTCTTCCATTGTTTCCAAACCATTAATGCTAACCATTTTTCCACTCCTTAACACAATACAAAGCAAATCATTACTGTTCCCTTCTTTGTCCAGCCAGTCAAAATTGGACCAAGCGTAGGAGCAAAAGCATGTTCCCAGTGTGACCACTCGTCCAGATCTGATATCATAGGTGCTTTTAGAATGCACTTCAAAGCATCTGCACTAGTCATGTGAACAAATGCTCTAGCTATTTGTACAGGCTCAGATGTCCACTTTTCAGTAATAGCTGAACTCAGATTTGATTGGTCACTTAAGCTGCTCCTTGCCGGTAATGTGGCTGAATAACTTGGCTTCTTTTGTTCATATTTTTTTTAAAATTTCCTAATATAATTCAAGATTTCCTCAAAAGAATAACTATATGATAGCTCAAATGTGATTGGAGGAAACTGCTTATGCAAAATAACATTGACTTCTTCTCTAGTGATAAAAGTTCGCCAAGGTCCCATGTAGCTTGTGCTAAAAGTTCTAACAGTTGGTTCTTTGCAATAGAAGCTGTTAATGGTAAGTTCTCCTGTTTATGCACAACCAATGTTTAAATTTTTATGTAAGGAAACTGAAAAATGTGACTTCTAAGAAAATCCAGGAAGTCTCCAAAACCTAAGAATGTAAAATCCTTAATTGAAAATGGTTTCATAAGCCATTTTTCACAGTCGCAAATCCTTTTAAGTGCCATCACCCATTCCTTCATTGCTAATTCTCCAGCTTCGATGTTCTCAATAGAATCATGTTTGAAAAAACTTTCAACATGTTGAAGAACTCCGTCAATGCTTAAACCATTTTCAGAGACTGAAGCATCACTTAACAATCACATCATACCAAGATTAGGAAAAATATGCTAAATCTTCATTTCTGTTTCATGGACAAAGAGACTTGTACGGATCATCAAGCTCTGTGATAAATATATCAGCTGCAAAATATACATTCATTGAGATGACCCTTAGAATGCTCCTAGGTGCCGGCCTTAATCAAACGGTTTGGGTGCATGGCCTTAATCAAACGGTTTGGGTGCATTGCCTTAATCAAACGGTCTGGGTGCATTGCCTTGAAATTCAAAGTCTGCAAACAAAATCATTTGAAGGTAAACAACTGCATGGTTGTGTTGCCACCTTTCACACACCTGGGTCACGTGGCAGAAATCTTCAAGCAACTCAGTGTGTCCTGGGGGAAAGTCTCGAGTCAAGGCTGTCACCTTGTTCTTGACTCCTCCGTTTAGGCTCAACTCCTAACGAAGCCAAGGGGGGTAGACCCTATTAAGTTACGAAGGCTAATTACTTAGTATGGTGATGTTAAACTGAATGAATTACTTAGGAGTTTGAAATTTAACCAAAAACAACCATAGATGACAAGATACAAAATGAGCGCACGAAAGCACAATGCTGAGACACAATATACATATATAGCAAGAAAATAACCAGTGCCTTAAAATGGAGTCAAAATAAAATCAATGTACTTGCATGTGCTTGGAGTGAATGTTTTGCAATTGCCCCTTGGTATGTTTGAAGTTAACGTGAAATATGAGTTGATTAAAATTGGGCGAGGGGGTGGACTCTAGATATACCCGAGAGTACTTGGAGTATATCCAAAACTAAACCTTCACGACTACCCGCAAGGAATATGTGGGCTGAATGGAGTCTCTGGGGCTATTGTTCATAACGCACCCATTAGGGTGTGATAGAGATCGACGCCCCGAGGTCACTTTTAAGAAGTTCCCGCTTCCTTTGGGTATTTTGCCACCGTAATGGTTTGATCTAGGTGTTGGATTTTCACCTGATGGTTTGTCAATTTGGGAGAGTGAATCCTAATTATACTAGTCATTCAAATGATTTTGATACAACTTGACTGATCGGATGAACTGCAGCCAAGTGTAGAGCATACACATCGGAGTCTTGTCAATTTTAGTAAATTTTGAGATGGATGTTCTTGTTAAAAAGAAAACCCTCCAAGAACCTCTTTTGGTCCAAGTGGACCTCAATCGGGGAATCAAGGATGGGTTGATTTTATTATGGTTACTGAAACAAATGATGATAGCAAATGAAACATAAAAGGATAAGCAAACCACAATTTTCTAATTAGACTACCACGAACCTTTCTTCACCTTTCGGCTCAAAAGGAGGCTCGTGGGGTAAGTATTAAAGTTACTTTGAAACCAATAAAAATGGAATATGGAATTGATTTTAAATAAAAGTATACTACCCTGCAGATTAATACTACGCTAGATTGAAAAAAGATGAATGAAAAGCAAAAAATGACACGGACGCAAATCCCCCCAGGGGGGATGGGGAATGGGCTCGAAAGAGCCTATTCAAAAAATATTTTTATTACCAGCGGTTACAATATCAACAAACTGATATGATGCCTCTTGATTCTTATATATAATGAAATCAAGAGCTTACAAAATGCGAAAATTAAAGATTTCAGTCAAAAAGGGAGACCCCTAGGGGGATTCAGAGGGCCCAAAAGTCACTTTCGAGCAGCAGCTCCTCCTTTTTTTTGTTATACCTGCTAAAAACCAGCAAGCTTATTAGAATGAAATATGCCCAAAAGCACTCTAAAAGTACCTTTGGGTCAGCTTACTTTTAACAAAAAAAAGCTAAGTAAAAACTAGTTAAAAAAGGTAAAAAGGGAACCAAGGAAAGCAAGATTTCCTTGGGATCTTGGCTTGCCTTTTAGGCAGCCAATATGATGTCCACTGATTTCTAGATTTATCTTTTATAACAAAAAACATAAATCTAATGCATGCAAGCTACAAATTCTCTTTAAAATTCCATGCAAAAAGGACGATTTCCCTAAAGCTAGATCTAGAATGCTTATGAAACATTTTAAGAGAAAGATCTAGATTATGGGCTTTGAGAAGATAGATTTATGTTAAATTTACTTTAAGATGATAGATCTAAACAATATCAAAGCTATGAACAAAGTAACCGGGTAAAAGAGTTGATTTTGAAGGAGGAAGAGGAGGAGAGAAATGCTGGTAGCCTTGAAGATCCACCGTGGAGCTTTCAGGTGGAATGTCGAGGGACTATGCCTTTGGAAGGTTTTGGAGAGAGTGAAGAAGCAAACTAGATCAGCATCCTCTCCAATCTAGGAACCTGCAGCTCAGCTGAAATAAAAAAACTTTCCGAAATACTTGTGAGATTCGACTAGTACATACATAGAGATTTAGAATAACATGCATATAAGCTTATAGAACATGCTGAATCTAGATCTCTAAACATGCATCAAAGGAAAGAGATGGCCAATAAAATTATTGAAATGCACCTTTCCTATCAAGATTATAATAAGCTTATTATCAATCTTAGCAATGAATCCACAAGCAATCATCAAATTATGAACATAGATACAGGTTACCTCAGTAAAAAATGGCAATGATCATCCACACATACAATGGCACAACACCGTCTTGCCTCCAAAGCTTCTCTTTATTTCAAATGAACAATAACAACAGTATAATAGCAACAACACCTCAATCCCAGTTCTAGCTAGCTTGGAAGAGGCAGCCTGAGCTTTACTTATACAAAAAATAGGAGATCCAGCCCAGGGGGCAGAAATCCCAAGGAGATAGACCACTGTAGTTGAAGGAGAGTCCATCAATGCCTGATCTGTGTCTAACTGAGCCAGATCTGAGTCTCACTGAGTGGAATTGTCAATTGAAGAGCTGATCTGACTGACACCTCAACCTGTTGATTGAAGCATCCACCAAAACTCATCCAGATGAGCCAAAACGTGTGGAGGAGAGAGGGAGGGCGAAATTCCCTATAAAGGATGCTGAAGATCAACTCTGGATCTGATTTGATCACCTCCTTCAGTCAAGCATTTGTCAGATCCAATCAATCTAGTTCAGATCTGACTGATTTCAATCAAATCGGCTGAGAATCCACTGATCTATGATTCTGGATTTGCTCCATTATTCATCAATTTATTAATTAAAATAATCAATAATTTATTTTTTGGGGCTTTCTGACCCGAGTGATGGAAAATCACTCAAAACTAGGAAATAGTGGGTCCATGGGTTTACATGGTGCTCTTAGCTTGAAAATGAACACCTACATGACTGAAATTGATTATTTGGCCCACTTTTATTACAAAATCAATTTTTCCAATTAAACTATTAAAAAATAACCTAAGTTTTGGAAAAATTAAATTTTAATAAAAAACACTGAAAAAATTTAAAATTTAAAAAAGTTGAAAGAACCTAGGGGGACTTAGACATGTTCATATGACTCGACCATGATGTCTAGCATGTTTATACATTGACACATAGACTCTAATAACCTCAATAGGCCTAAATGCCAAGCCGACCACCTCAACTTTGGAGGTATGGAGTGAAAAACTCAGAAATTATCAGTCGTTTATTCAACAACCCATAATAACCAAGGGAAAAAACACCTTGGGATGATTGGATTGACAAATAAAGTCTAAGAGACCGAGTCTTTTACAGACACTATCATGCTAGAACATTTATTACAATTCCCCCATGGGATATGAACATGTGATATAGTACAACAAGCACTTCCCAGAAGTACTTCCAAAGGTCTTCTGAAGTCCGAACAAGTTATCCTTGTTCGGTTCACCAGGCTCACTTGATAAAAAACCACTAAGTACAACTTAGGTGGTAACAAGTTGCAAATTCTGCAAATAGATATCCTAAGGTTGACTAATTCCAGGGCTGCTGTATAGCTATAAGATGGGTGCCATAACACATTTACCTTTGGAAATTTGGAGGCTCTGTCTGGTGCTGTCTATTGTTAATTCTCGATATGCTATCAACAACCAACCAAGAACAATGCCCTTCTGATTTGTACTTCAGCTGCAACAGATTGAAATGAAAGGCATTGTAATGAACAGTTAGTGAATAGTCTCAAATATATGAACACTGCATCCCTCCAAAATGTTTGTTGAATTGACTGAATGCATCATCATCTCACTTGGAAATGCTCAAAAAAAGTATTTAGAACTTTCAAACTACCACCCAATTGCTGCTACAAGATGTCAAAGGTAGTGTGATATGCTTGACAGGGCTCATGAATGTTTTATTGGCTGCATCAAGTCTGATGTTGCAAATTTCAGCTGAAGCTCTTCTTTGCATTTAAGAGTGATGTTGGAGATCACCCAACTTTGAGTTATTGGGTTAGAAGAGAACCATGCTGTTGGGGTCAAATGTACTCGCACGTTGAAAAATGCCATAATTATTTTTTTCTAAGCTTTTCTACTTCTCCTTGGTGTTGTATTTGACTGAATTGTACAGAAGCTGCAATATTTTAATTGAAAGGAAGTATTTGTCACTTGCACAATGATTTATCCTCTAACTTCTCTACCCTAGAAGCCTATGAGTGTTTTTAGATTAGGACCAAAATCCCTCAAGTCTGTTCAAATTATGTTACTCCTTTATAGTGCACAGAAGGGCGATATTTTAATTTGAATTTCTTGAGGAGATTTTGATAAAATTAAGCATTACAGAGGTTGTTATGTCTTTTCTAAATTGGAAAGGACCATGATTTACGTTTGGCATGTCTATCGACAATCACTCAATAAGGTCATCACCTATCCTCTTAAATGAAGGAAGACTTTGGCCAAGTTACCTTGGTTCTCGGCCTTGAGATTCTTTGAACGAATAATTAACATTGTTCAAAACCTCTTCACTTCTCAATTGAGAGGCTATATACCTTGGCCAAAGCCAAAGGAGTACCTTAGACTCACCAACCTTGACAGGTTGGTTTTGGAGTGATAAAAAGGCCTTTTTAGGAATCATTCCTATTGAAGTTGGGACTTCAATTACCCATTAATTGGTGGAAGAACCTAGAATTGAAATAAGGTGAAGGCCTTGAAGAAATATAGATCAATCAATGCTTATAGGTGTTTATGTCGCAAAATTTTGTTGGATATTGATTTGAATTAACTTTGGAGACTCGGTCCTAAGCAATGTATTTGGCTCTTCATAGTTCACAATGTCGAGAAACCTTTAGTGGAGCCCAAAAAAATGCCTTCTTTGCTTGGCCCCCTATCTCGGCCATAGACTAGTCCATCATGGAATCCCTCAAACTTGTGCCTGGTTACAAGCACAACAAAATCCTCAAGCGATTTTTATGGTTATCGACATTCGCTCAATAAGGTCATCAGCTATCCTCTTAAATGAAGGAAGACTGTGGCCAAGTTACCTTGGTTCTCGACCTTAAAATTATCTAAACGAGTAAT
>LPNX010575973.1:331293-361243 GCA_001517045.1 Pseudotsuga menziesii | reverse complement strand
AGGCCAAGGCCTCGAAGAAATATAGGTCAATCAATGCTTATAGGTGTTTATGTTGGAAACTTTTGTTGGATGTTGATTTGAATTAACTTTGGAGACTCGGTCTTAAGCAGTGTATGTAAGTTTTTCTCAGTTTCAGCCACCGGTTTAAATGTCAAAAATATCTCAGTTTAATGCCCAACCCAGAAATGCATAAGGATGGAAATAACACAAATTTTCAGACTGAAAGAAACACTGTTGTAACTCAACTTTTAATGACAAAAAATGAAATAAATGCACGCCATGAAATTTTCAGACACAGTAAATCTTTGGCAACATGCCTAGAAAAAACCCACAAGGGGAAAACCTGTTATGAGAGAAAGTATTTTGTTTTCTTCAGTTAAATGGAACAGTAAGTACAAAAAAAGTACAACTTATCTCTACTGCATTAAATGCACACATACTTTCTCGATTTTTATGCCAAACGACCTCCTCGATTTTTGTGCCAAACTAAGTCTCGAAAATTGTGGCAAAACAGTCCCTTGAATTTCATGCCCAAATCCTTGAAATCTGTGGAGAAGTTTGTCCTCAATTTTTGTGCAAATAGGGCAGTTCGTATAGACTGTACGGACCTCGAAATCTGTGTAATGTATAGCCTGTGTACGGCCTCAAAATCTGTGCAGAGTACAGCCTCAAGAAATGAGCCAACCTTCTCGGTAAATGTGCCCTGTTTGTCCTTGAAAATCGTGCCCTCAAAACCGTACTGTACGGTCACCTTGGAATGCATGTTGTACCAAAATCTTTCACCTCGATTTTTTGTAATGCCTAGAAACTCAGCTGCCTCGAAATTCATGCCTCCTCTCTCTTCTTTCCTCTCACTTCAATTTGCAAAATTCAAGCAAAATGCCTTTTCCCTGTCTTTTTGACTAAACCCTAGGTAGGTGAGGAGCCATCTAATCCAATGGCTAAGATTAGACTAGATCAAGAAGGGGATCATTGATAAGAAAACGTTTTTTTACACAATCAAGAAAACGTATGAGAGAGAAAGGGAGGAAGAAAAAACATATGTAATGGAATTTTGTAGGTTAGATTGTTTTTTAGTGGATTAATTGACCAAGGAATCTAGATTTATTAGGGTAACCCAATTAACTCGCAGTCGCATGTAGACTTAGACACAAATTGAGAAGAGAAAGGCAAGCTAACAATGGCTAAATTATAGAATTTTATGTCATGTCTTGATTAATCTAAACTTCGTATATCAAAAGAGGTGGACAAAGAAGAAAATCACATTGAGAAGTTTTTCTTCGCTCAAACAAGCAAACATAAGTTACTAGACATTGAAAAGAAGACTTCATCCTAATCCATAATGCAATGTGATAAAAACACTTAAGTCTACCATTCATTTTATCAAACATTGAAATACATGATAAGCGAAAATTAGTACCTGTACTTCTCCAACCAAGGAAGTTCATAATGTGGAAGCCCATTGATCCATGTACAGCCTCAAAATTTGTGCAGGGTACAAACTCAAGAAATGAGCCAACCTTCTCGATAAATGTGCCCTGTCTGTCCTTGAAAATTATGCCCTCAAAACTGTACTGTATGGTCACCTTGGAATGCATGTTGTACCAAAATCTTTCACCTCAATTTTCGTAATGCCTAGAAACTCAGCTGCCTCGAAATTCATGCCTCGTCTCTCTTCTCTCCTCTCCTCACTTGAATCTGCAAAAGTCAAGCAAAATGCCTTTTCCCTAGATTTTTGACTAAACCCTAGGTAGGTGAGGAGCCATCTAATCCAATGGTTGAGATTACACTAGATCAAGAAGGGGATCATTGATAAGAAAACATTTTTTTACACAATCAAGAAAACGCATGAGAGAGAAAGGGAGGAAGAAAAAGCATATGTAATGGAATTTTGTAGGTCAGATTGTTATTCGGTGGATTAACTGACCAAGGGATCTAGATTTATTAGGGTGACCCAATTAAATCCTAGTCGCAAGTAGAATTAGACACAAATTGAAAAGAGAAATCCAAGCCAACAATGGCTAAATTATAGAATTTTCTTTCATGTCTTCATAATCTAAACTTTGTATATCAACAGAGGTGGACATGGAAGGATATCACATCGAAAAGTTTTTCTTCTCTCAAAAAAGCACACACAAGTTACTAGACCTTGAAAATAAGACCTCATCCTAATCCATGATGCAATGTGATAAAAACACTTAGGTCTACCATTCATTTGATCAAACACTGAAATACATGAGAGGAAAAAATTAGTACCTGTACTTCTCAACCAAAGGAAGTTGATAATGTGGAATCCCATTGATCCATGTGAAGGATCGTAAGCTCAATGCCAAAGCAATCCATGAATCTGCAACACAAATCTTAGTTGTTTTCCACAAGCGCATGTGGGATTAGGATGACTCCTAGAAATAGGAGTAGGTAAGCAAATGCAAGGATGGGAAAAGTAAAGAGGACAAGAAGATACTATCAAATAGATTGTAAATGATTGAGGTGAAACGTAGCAACCCTAGTGTAAATCTAGTGATGGAGAGGGGAGAGGATGAAGTCGTTTTTGTATTAACCATGTAGATGCAGTCTACATGATCCGACAACAATGACAAAATGTATGATCCGACAACAACGAGAAATGTATGAAAGGATTAAAAATAAGTATGGATGCAATGACTAATTCGATCTTGAAACAAACCATCTTGAGTCGGACCCTACCCAAGAAAAAAACCTAGATCGAAGCAATCAATGGCAATGAGATCAAAGGTGGAGTTGACCCAAGGCTATTGGGAGCGGGGAGCGAGAGCGAAAAGCAAAATTTTCAAAAGATTTTGATTTGGGAATGTTTTTTATATAATATATATTTTTATATATTTTGATGTATATATATTAAAAAAAACATGTATTATACCAAATTAGCTATAGAAAACATAGATATAACCATTAATACACATGTCACATATAACATCAATCATCTAGGAGCTATGAATTGTAGCATTGTCATCAAATGATCAATCATCAACAACATCAATCTTCAAATTTCAACATATAATATTTTCCATCAACAATCTCTAACAGTCTAGACTCTAACAGATAACATCCACCATGAAAAGAAACAAAACATCATAATATCATATTCAATACCAAAGAGTTGTAAGATAATAAGATGATAAGAATCAAGATGCAGTCAACAATTTAAATTTCAAACTTCAAACTTCAAAGTAGGCCATAATGTTTACAAAATAGGCCATAATAAACATGAAATACAAAGTATTATGATACTATCTACTAAGTTTTCCTCTTGCCACAAGAAACTTCCAATTTTTTTTCTCGTGTTATAGGTGGAATAGGAGCTGGTGGAAGTGACCGTGGAACATGAGAAGAAGATGAATGGCCCCCACGGATTGTCGGACATTGTGAAGCTAAAGGCAAAACTCCTGCATCTGTAAACTTGCTGGTGGTTGGGGGTGGCATCTATGATGTATGAATCAGATGAGGATCACCCTCATGATCACCCAATAGTTCATCCTCCAAGCGCTCTAATGCAATGGCTCTATCCTCCACATTAGCCTCCTCTGGATTGTTGTCCCAAGTAAAAAAAGTTTCATCATTCTTGGCCGCTTCACAAAAATGGGACAACAACCTCAAGTTGTTGTGCACATAAACCAAACTTTCAACCCGTTCTATATTCAAACTATTTCTCTTGACGTTGTGGATGAAGCTGTAGGTGCTCCAACACCTCTCTACAGAAGAACTATTGACAACCTGTGAAAGCACCCTCAACGCCAATTTATGCAAATATGTGGCATCGCTGCCATACATGTTCCACCAACGGATAGGATCCAACCTCTCTTGATCTTTGGTTGCATGCAAGGTACCAAAGACTCCATGTTCACTGATGTATTGGCTCAATTCACTCCGTACTTGAGCACACTCCTCCTCATCAGGGGCCAACTTGTCTAATGCAAGCATATACCCATTTTGCACCTCTGGATCTATGTATGGTCTTTTCCTAACTCCACCACTAGGTGCAGGTTGGGCCAACCAAGATGGAGAATAATATTTTGGGGTAAGGACATATGCAAGGGCATGGAGTGGAACATTCAAATTATCCCACCTTTTGACAACATGTTTATGAATATGGTCATACAAGATTGCATCTATTTGCTCAACAATGTCTTTTGATATGACCGAGCATGCTATCCATTTTCTCATACACCTCCCCAATCACCGCCTGATATGTATCTACAAAACAAATCATATTATAAACGAGCTTGGTGAATTGTAGAACATATTTAACCTGTGTCTAGAAATGACCATCAAGAACGAAGTCCTCCACATCCTGAAAGTCATGTCTATCAGATGCGCTTGCAACTCTGTCTTTCAATCCCTGCCATGAATCACTTGAGACCATACTAGCCACTGCCTGGATTACCTTCAAAGGCCTCCTGAAGGTGAGGTAGTAGCTGCCAAATCTAATGATTCGCAATCTTCAATAGCTCCAACCTAGAGTGATTGCGAAAAATGTGGTGTGCCATGCTATGATTGGTGATAAATTTATCATTTTCTTACCTCTCTTGTACAAGGAACCAATTCATCGGTAACTAGGGCCCTTCATCTTAACAATATCATGCATCAAAAGGTTCAATGTGTGAACCAAACAGCCTGACCAAAATATGTTGGGATACTTATCCTTAATGATTGCTCCTACTGCCTTGCAATTAGCAGCATTATCTGTGATGACTTGAATGACATTGTATGGCCCAATCGTTTGAATGGTGTCAAGTAAAGGTTGTGCAATATTGATACCAGTCTTGTAGCGATTTGAGTAGTCATGAGCTGAAAGGAAGAGCGCACCACTAGCAGACACACCAAGAATATTTATCAATGGTTTTCCTTTAACATTTGTCCACCCATCCGATATAATGGATACCCCATATAACGACCAATCATTTTTAAACTTTCCAAGAGCACTATTGAGTTTGGCTCTTTCCCTATCAAGTCCCATGGTTCTAGCTTTGTCATACCCAGGGCTCCTATATCCTTTAGGGGTACCATTGATGGCTTGTACCATTTCATTCCAATAGGGATAGCGAAGAACATTGAATGGCACACCACATGCATAGAGAAAACTGTAAACTTTTGCATCCACATCATCTCTGAAACCAAGGTCAAGGAAATCTGATAATGTTTTTCGCATAGGGGAGAATCCACTAGCATGGGTGGATGATGATCCAGATCCACCACTAAACATTCTCTATGGGGATTCAGATTCGACCCTTGATCTCTTGGAATTGTTTTGGGCAGCCTCTTCTTCCATCTTGTATTTGTTTCTTTATTTATCTATCCCTTTGTCACATGTTTTGAATCCAGTAGCCTTACCTTGATCACATGGCATAATCCCATACAAATGCTTTCTCACATGGGTATATGAACCTATGTAAGTTTTATTACAATGGAGGCATGTAAACTTTGTGGTTCCACCCGCTCTCCCTCCCCCAATCCTTGTCACATACTTCCACAAAGGTGTTGTGTCTTTTTTCGGCCCCTCATTACTCTCAATATCCTCCTCCTCTCCCTCTCCCTCCTCCTCTCCATGGTATGTGCGGCTCCCTATCTCTTCATCTTCATCATTGCCACCACCAAATCTACTTCCCACCACCACCATCATGAGAAGAATCGGAACCAACCACAAAAACCACATACCCATCATGCTTGTTGATTCAATATGAGAATCACTTCTTGCCTACAATAAAATGATAGAGAAGAAGAAATTGGAAAGGGTAGGAAAAAAACACATACAAGATTTAAAATTTTAACATAGTGAAATACTTTTTTCAAAAACAAACAAAGATTGGGTTTTTAGAGCCTACCTCCTTAGCTCTTCAAGGATGTTTGAATGTCTCTATGGAAGCCTTCAATCTTCCTTCTAAGCTCTCACAAATAGAAGCTTTCAATCTCCCCTCCAATCTCCCTTCCAAGCTCCTACAAATTTGCTCTCAAACAACTAGCAAAGCCACTCAAAGCCCTAGCAAGAAAAATGAAAACAAGCAAATGAGCAATAGAATGAGTCCAAATAGAGGCCAATAGTGTTTATAAACACTAATTAAACGCTAGGCAACCATCAAAAAACAATTTTTTTTCCAAAAAAAAAAGAGATTTTTTTCCCTTCATGCGGAATCGGTCAGGGAGCGTTTTCTGGAATGTTTTTTTGGCTGAGGAATTGCTCCGGGAGTGTTTTTTTGGCTAAATAATCGCTCCGGGAGTGTTGATTCTAAAGCGATTCCCTCAACGATTCTGAAGTATCAGGGAACATTTTTTTTTGGAGGAATCGCGATTCCTAAAATCGCTCCCGGTAGGAATCGATGAGGAATCGTGATTCCTAAAATCGCTCCCGGTAGGAATCGATGAGGAATCGCGATTCCATGAGCGATTCCTCATCAATTCCTCCTGGAGCACGAATCGAGAGTGATTCGTGAGGGGGAGGACTGATTCCCCACAACTTAGAGTTGACTTATAAGAGTAAAGAGAATGGGTTCCTTTATTAGAAATCAATTTTTTTATACGATCAAGAAAACTTATGAGGAGTACGCGAGGAATAAAAAAAAATGGAATGGAATTTTGTAGGTCATATTGTTTTTCAGTGGATTAACTGACCTACGGATCTAGATTTGTTATGGTAAATCAATTAACACCTAGTCGTCGCCAGAATTAGACAGAAATTGAGAAGAAAAAGGAAAGCTTACAACGCCTAAGTTATACAGCTTTATTACGTTTATTAATTAACCTAAACTTCGTAGATTAAGAGAGGTTTACATGCAAGGAAATCACATGGAAATAAATTATGTAGGTGTTGTACCTAGATGATTGGAAATGAGAGTAGCCAAAAGTATCCTATAGATTTTTTTTTCGTTTGAACAAGCATAGACAAGTTTCCAAACCTTGAAAATGTGACTTGATCCTAATCCATGATGCAATGTAATAATAACACCCGACTCTACCATACATTTGATCAAACATTGAAATACGTGACAGCTCAAAATGCGTACCTCTACTTATCCAAACAAGGAAGTTGGTGATGTGGAAGCCCATTGATCTGTTTTAATGATCGTAACATCAATGTCGAAATAGTCCAAGTATCTGCAACACAAAAGTTAGTTGTTTTTCTTGAGCACAAAGGGATTGGGATGGCTTGTAGAAAAACAAAGCAAGCAAGCAAAGGTCAGGATGGATAAAGGAAAGAGCATAAGAAGACACTACCGAATAGCTTATAAATGACAGCGCGAAAGGTGGAAACCCTAATATAAATCTGGTGATGGAGAGAGGGGAGAGGATGAACTCATTGATGTATTGACCATGTAGTTGCAGTCTACATGATCCGAGAACAACGAGAAATGTACTAAGCTATAGGAAATAGGTATGGATGCAATGACTAGTTCTATCTTGAAAGAAATCTCAATTCAGGCACTACCCAAGACAACAACCTAGCCTGAGGAAGGCACTAGCAATGAGCTCAAAGGTGGACCTGACATATAAGACTGAAGAGAAGGGGATCATAGATAAGAATTTTTTTTTTTACACAATCAAGAAAATGCATGAGAGAGAAAGGGAGGAAGAAAAAACAGACGAAATGGAATTTTGCAGGTCAGATTTTTTTTTTTCAGTGGATTGAAGGAGGAGAAATTGAAGAGTAAGGAAACTATAGTCCATTGTTGCCTTAGTTTTTCTTATACTTGAGTTTGCATCCCTTTGTCCCTTGGAGCACATAGTGTTCTTCCCAAGCTTGCCTTTGCTTTGTGAGCTTTCTATCGAGAGATGGAGGATTGAAGTGGTGGAGGACTCGGTTTCTCCGGTTTGCAGAAGTGCCGACAGAGTTTGTCACTATTGTATCACTGATTTATTAATAGAAATATATTTTCATGTCCAATTCATGTGCATTTGAATATGAATATTGAATCCATGGATGTATTTACTTGCTTATACATGATTGATTATATATGCTAGAGTAGCTCTAACACATTTATATATATCATGCTTGCTTTGGTTGTTGTTGTTGAGAGAAAATTTTAATTGCAATTGCATTGGAAAAGGTCAACAGGGATCTACTTCAACTATCCGGAATAAGGTACGATTCTATATCCCTTAGTGTTATATTTGCTTACTGCGCTTTCATATTGGGAAAGATTGATTTTCGGTGTCATACTGTCTGTTGTGGTAACCCCAAGCCATAGGAAGTTTCTCTCAGTAACACATTTATATAATCCTTCTTTTACCTCCCCATCTACTTCAAAATATTTTATGTAATGGTACCTTCAAAATATTCAAGACAAAAAAGATGATCACATTGTAAAAAGGATAAACTTTTGCAATTAAAATTTAGTAATATAACTTAAAAAATTTGAAATTAGTTACCTAGATTCAAGTAATATCCTGCAGCATGTAAAGGTCGATGAAGTTGTCTGTTCCATCGTTCATCAATGATTTTCCATATAGGAAGATATTTTTGTCTTTTTCCCTCATATGCTTCCTTTATTGCCTCCTTGGATTGATCCATGGCCTCATAAGTAAACCCCATTGTTGCTTTATCACCATCCACCATTCTCAGGACTTTCACAAGAGGCTGGCTAAATAGTGAGATCTCCTCTCCTTTTTCCAAAATGATTTCTCATAGACTTTGTCAACAATTTCTTTTCCATCAGCCTTCTTGCTCCATTGAGATGCATTCCACTCATCACAACAGAGCATCTTCCTCAAGTTGGCCTTTTTCTCAATCTAGGACTGTAATGTAAGGAAATTTGTTGCAAATCTTGTGATAGATGGCCTGACAAGCTCTTTTCCACCAGTGCATTTTCTCATAAGGGTCAAAACCCATGAGTGGTTGTAAATGTATCTTGTGATAGATTTTGCTTGTTCCACACACTTTTTCACCCACTCAATTTTCCCAATATTCTCATGCATGAGGTCGAAACAATGGGCTGCACATGGAGTCCACCAAATGGTGGGATGTTTGTCCTCCTACAAAATTCCAGCTGCAACATAGTTGGAGGCATTGTCTATGATAACCTGCACTTCATTTTCAACCCCCATCTCCTCAACTATGTCATCCAAAAGACGAAATAGTAAATGTGCATCCTTCACTTGATCAGATGCATCCACTGATCTAAGGAACATCGTCCCTTTTGGGCAAGCAACTAGGAAGTTAAGAATGGTGTGACCTCTTTAGCCCATCCATAAGACATGATTGTGCACCCTGTTTTAGTCCATGAGTTTTTGAACTCTATGAGGCATTCGTGTACCCTTTCCTCTTCATTTTTCAAAAGTGCCCCCCTAATATTCTCATAGCCAAGGCCCTTGAATCCTGGACCACATGAAACTATAGCATCCAACATAGGTTGATGATATATCGACCTTGAAGCATTGAAAGGTATGTCTGCATCATACCACCATCTAGCAATGCATTCCCAAGCAACCTCTTTTTCCACCTTCTTCCATTTGGCATCAATGGTGGGATGAGCACCAGGGGTAGTGTGGGGTTGAAAGAAAGACTCTAGGCTACCACAAGGTTTTTTAAATTCGGATGTACTACTACCAACACCACCAACTACAACATTTTATTCCCTATGAATGGTATAAGGATCATGGGCAGGGTTGGGAAAACTAGAGGATTCTTCAAAAGTAGGGTTTCTCTCAAGAAAATCAGAGCTACAACTTCTCCCTATCTCTCTTTGCACCCTCTTGTTTTTGGATTTTTCAGCTTGGTAAGACTCAAGAAGACCAAGCATCTTAGCTCTCAAGTCATCAGAGACTTTGAGGCATGGTCTTACATTCCCCCTTGTACCAACTAAGTGTTGTTTCAGCCTATTTATACCTCCCCCCCAACCTCCTTTTGACAATAGTTACACACAATTTTTCCCTCAACTAAATGACAATGTACCCATGCAACATCTTTTCTATCTTTCGGAGCCATGACAAGCAATATAAATCTGCAAATTAAAACACTATTTTTTTTAATTGTATGAAGAAAAAAAACGCCATCAAAGTCTAAAGAGACTATTCAATACAAAATTAAATGAATATAGTGCACATTTTAGTATTTACATACCTTCAAGAGTGCCTCCAAATATTCTCCAAATCTGTTGCAAATGTCTCCAAAGAGATTTAGCCCACAAATTCTCCAAAATAGTCATTCAATCTCCTCTTCCAATCAGCCTAGGAACCATCTCTAAGACCCTTAACAATCAGCACATTCAAACTTCAAAGATTCGAAGACACTCAAGCATAAACTTGAAAACACTTGAATGAATAGTGTGAGTGAAAGAGAGGGGGTGGGGGTCTTTTTATAGGTTCATGAGGTGTCTTCAGGGCGTCCAGATACATACCCCCATCCAACATTCTAAAAATTAAAATTAAAATTAAAAAAAAAGAAGTTTTTTTGAGCCTCAAACCGATCCAAAACTGTCCGAGGGTTCGGTTTGGACCGAAAACACACCGAAAGCGAGTTGACCGGCTGATTTTTCCAGTTTCGGTCTGGTTCTGGTTACATTGATTAATACACACTCACTCACTCAAGTTCGCACGAGTAAGAGAGAGAAGACAAGTTCGCTAGAGGAGAAAGAGTGAGAGTTGCAGAAGACTTTCTATTTTCTAGATTTTTCCATTTTGAGATATTGAATTAGTGACGAATCTATCTCTGAGGAAGTTGCAGGGTTTTCTCCTTTATTTTGTCTATTGTGTTTTGTTGTGCTTGTTATTCTTTCAATTAAATATCCTAATTAAATTGAATTAAAGTGCAAACTCTAACAAGGAGATTCTTTTTCAAACATGGACATATAGTACATCTTTCATCTTCATGGACTTTCCAGAATACAAAATATATGAGGCTCCTCCCGTTCCTTTGATGGGATATTGATAATCATCTCCAAGCTTCACTTTGTGTGGTAAATATTTCTGAATAAGACATGACAGAAACTTTATAACATGCCATGTGTTTGGAGGCACCACTGTCTACAAGCCAAGTGTCACTTCCATGTGAGACTGAACCTATGGGAGATTAAATTAGGACAATCTTCACTGGAGTTTTTGTCTTCATTGGCATTCTCTTATATTGGGTCATCATCTTCGACTGCATGGGCATGAAATCTCTTGTTTGTCTTCTTGAATTGATCTTCTTTAAGGGGACAATTTCTTGCAATGTGTCCCATCTTGTGACAAGTGAAACATTCAAAGGATGAAAAATCCCTTTTGGTCCTTATGTTCCTTTCAAATATTTGATTTCTTCTGGGAGATTGATCAAAATCATTTCTCTTGTTCTTTCCTTTCTTTGCATGGGATGCCAAAGCTTCATCTTCATTATCATTTAATTTCTCCTCTCTGTTTGATATCCTTTCTTTTTCTTGAAGGCATTCTTCCCATAGTCTATTGAACTTCATCAAATTTCTTCCCACTCCCTTGGAAGACAATTCAAGGTGGTCATCATAATTTTTGCTTCTTCCATTATGTCCCCAATGGCTTCCAACTGTTCTTTGATCTGAGATACTATAGTGAAGTATGATTGCATAGTATTTCTCTTTTGTATCTTTACTCCTTTGAGTTGATTTCTCAAGGTCAATCTTCTGTTGATGTTCTTTCCTTCAAATAAACTGGATAGTGCATCAAACATTATGGTGCAGGGTAGGATCAGCCACAGCCAACCCAACAAGCACTTCTAGGATCTAGTGGCTCCTACACTTAGCAGGACTGCCAAATTTAGCCCTCAGCCAAATTCTGCTCTAAAATTGCCTCCCCGCAATAGGGTTTCTGCAAGCAGGTTGCGAGATGCCGAAAAACCTTCTGAAGTTGCTCCACCCGCAACTTCCTTTCCGCAAGCAGGTTTCAGGATGTGGGATGCGGGATGCCAACTTTCCAAAGTTGATCCCCCACAACTTTTCCTTCGCAATTCTTCACAGCCGTTGGATCTTTGTGGCCTTGTCCACGACCATCGATCTACACTTTGATTCGGGTCTCATAGCTCTTTGTGGATCCGTTATCACCCTCGCAACTTCTGTTGTGGACATCTCCTGGACCATCAAATCTTCGTTTGTGGACTCAATCCCCACCGTTCATCCTCTACAAAAACTTTTTAATGCAAAAAGTATGCGTGTTGCGTCAATTGATTAGAGAATTGATCAATCCAGCTTTCAATCTACAAGATTCATTAGCCTAACACTTCTATGCATGCATCTACGACCTATTTCAACTATTCAAGCAACGATTTCATGTGTGAATCAACCATTTCACAAAAACACACAAATGTTCAGAAAACTGCCAAGGTTCGCTCTTCATGAATGCACAGCTCAAATCAGTAAATGCATCTAGGCTAATAACACTGCAAACATGTAGCTAATCCTTCTATTAAGCACACACGCAAACACATAGTTCGGATCTCTTCTCCAATCTTTCCAAAATATTTACAAGCATAACCAAACGCAGGTCTGTCTGTCTCTCCCTGTAAATTCAGAATTCTAATGCTGAAGAGTAGAACCCTTCATACTTCTCAAAATTTCCTATTTAAGCTAAAATGTAATTCCTACACTGAGTGGTCCTATAACCGAAAAATAAACAACTATAAAGCATGATGGAAACGTCTCTGTCACAAACAAAACAAACTGTGGCTTGATCTCCACGCAGGGAGTCATGATATGCCATCATTCCTACTTGCGCTAACAACCTATGACTCATCAAAACAAACAAAAATATTGCACATCATGTGACCAACTCATCACATTGCCGGCATGTCATGATGCTCCTGCATCAAACTCCCCAGCTTGAAACTCTTCATGGATCCTGTCCTTGAGCTCCCTTCCTGTTGTTTTTCTGTACGATTGCAGCAAAGACCCAAGATACAATTCTGGGCAGTGTTCTCATTTTTAACAGTCCCTTCAACCATGTTTTCCAGCATTGTGGTGGTAACAAGTACTTTGGTTCTAGCAGATGTTCATACTTCATTAAATAATCAAAATCCTCTTTCCTCTGCCTTGTAAACAAATTGTTAGCAAGTTCACCTTCATCTGCATATATAAAATTCAGCCTCCTTGTTACAAAAACCGATATAAAACTTATTAGCACAATGATGCGTGATATCTAAGAATTCTCTACTTGAAGTATTTGGCCTTCTTCCCTTCTTCTTGTTACTGTCACATCATTATCCTTGGTAACTTCAGTAACCATACACTCCCCATTATTGTTAATAACCTCATACTATGCTTCCTCCATCAATGCATTGGACAAGTTCTTGCTGATCTGTTTTTTCCTTCAGCCAACCACTGCACACCATGTTAGTCAATTTAACCTCATTATGACTTGCTTCAGCTTTCCAATCACTCACCATTCTCTTATTAGTCATCATCATCAACTTATTATTAGCCCCTTCTTTCTTACCCTTGAATGGATGAAGACTATGCTTCTTCCCATTCATTTCAAAGTAGTATGGCATTCCTCTTGCCCTCATGCACTGCTTCCCTGTCAAACTGCCAAGGTCTACCTAATAAAAAATGACAAGCATCCATCTCAATAATGTCACATCTTACCTCATCCTGATAGCTTCCAATCTGAAACTTTACCTGACATTGTTCCCTCACAAGAACTTGATGACCTTTCTACAGCCATGCAACCCTGCAGGGTTCTGGATGTACTGTCTTCCTCAACTTTAGTTTGTCCACCATCTCTGTAGACAACAAATTATCAGTACTACCACTATCAACAATTAATTTACATCACTTACCTTCAACCTTACAAACTGTCTTAAACCGACTCCTCCTTTGGACTGACTCATTAATTACTTTCCTCATGAACAAGGCTTCACCTTGTTCAAGGTAATTCTCAGCCACCTCTAATTCCTTTGGAGCTTTAGGTTCAACTTGCACTACTTGTGCTCCTCTCTATCTGGCAACATTTTCTAGACAGTCCCATGACATGTGACCTAGTTTTCCACATGTGTAACACCTCACTGGTCCACCTCTTCCTCTGCCTCTTCCTCTTGAAGCATTCTTTCCACCTCCATTCTCACTGTTTCTATCAGGATGTATTTGTTGGTTTGAACTACTAGCTTCACCCTTCTGCTATTGTTCCTTTCCTCTAGAGCCTCTTACCTTTGCTTTCTGACTCTCCTTCCTCATCAACTTCTCCTCGGCCTTCAAAGCAATTTGATATGCTTCTTTAGCAGATCTTAATGACAACAAACTTAGTCCATCTTGTATATCAAACCTTAGACTATTTACATACCTAGAAAATTTCTCAAGTGTATCCTCTATATGACTTGATCTAATATTCACCTTATAAAATTCCTCAATAAACTCCCTAACTATCATTGATTTCTATTTAATATTTGGCAGTTGCCTAAACAAAACCAACTTATAATCTTGAGGAAGAAATTTACCTCTCAACTTAACTGTCAATCTGCTCTAGCTATTGATCCTTGCTTTGTTCTTCAAGATTCTCTCCTCTTACACACCATCCCACCATAAGGATGCATGCCCTGTTAACCTTGTGACAACAAATCTGACTTGCTTGTCCTCCTTCACTTCAGCAAAATCAAAGTGCTTGTTCATAACATTGATCTAGTCAATTAGTTCTTTTGGATTCAAGTTTCCACTATAGAATGGCACATCTGCTCTTGAGCTAGAACTTGCACCAAAGATTGATTTCAATATTTTTACCTCGGGAGTTTCAACAGTTGTCTCCTCCTCCTCTTCAGGTACCTCTTCATCACTTGTGTCTCCAATGTGCTCATGATGTCTGCTAGTCTCTAAGGCTTCCAACCTCGCTCTTAGAGTTCTTATATTCTCTCTCAGGTTTGCATTGGCATCAGGTCTTCCTCGCTTGCCCCGACCTCTTCCAACTTTGACCTCCATCTCCTGGCACAGCAAATCACTTCTGGACACAATTTTGTTGTCAGCAATATCCTTTTTTTTGAATCTGTTAGTAATATAGGAGCAAGTTCAATCTTGCTTTTCATTCAAGAAAACAAAATTCCAATCTCAATGACTAACAATCCATAATATTAAGAAATAAAGACTATTACTACCCTGCTATAATACCAAAACTGGTGCAGGGTTGGATCAACCACGGCCAATCCAACCAACACTTCCAGGATCTAGTGGCTCCTACACTTAGCAGGACCGCTAAATTTAGCCCTCAGCCAAATTTTGCTCTAAAATTGCCTCCCCGCAATTCTACTCCCGCAATAGGGTTTTCGCAAGCGGGTTGCGGGATGCCGAAAAACCTTCCAAAGTTGCCCCCCCCCTGCAACTTCCTTTCCACAATAGCTTTTCTGTAAGCGAGTTGCAGGATGCGGGGTGCCAACTTTCCAAAGTTGCTCCCCCGCAACTTTCCTTCTGCAACTTTTCCTTTGCAATTCTTCATAGTCGTCATATATTTGTGGCCTTCTCCACGACCGTCGATCTACACTTTGATGCGGGTCTCACAGATCTTTGTGGATTTGTTATCGCCCTTGCAACTTCCGTTGCGAACCTCTCCTAAACCGTCGGATCTTTGTTTGCGGACTCAATCCCCACCGTTCATCCTCTGCAAAAACTTGTTAATGTAGAAAATCTGCGTGCTGCGCCAATTGATCAGAGAATCGATCAATCTAGACTTGAATCTACAAGATTCATTAGCCTAACACTTCTATGAATGCATTTACGACCTATTTAAACTATTCAAGCAACGATTTCATGCGTAAATCAACCATTTCACAGAAACACACAAATGTTCAGAAAACCGCAAAGGTCGGCTCTTCACGAATGCACAACTCAAATCAATAAATGCATCTAGGCTAATAACACTGCAAACACACAACTAATCCTTCAATTAATCAGACACACAAACACGTAGTTCGAATCTCTTCTCCAGTCTTTCCAAAATATTTACAAGCGGAACCAAACGCAGGTCTATCTGTCTCTCCCTACAAATTCAGAATTCTAATGCTGAATAGTAGAACCCTTCATACTTCTCGAAACTACTTATTTGAGCTAAACTGTAATTCCTACACTGAGTGGTCCTGTAACCAAAAATAAACAACTACAAAGCATGATGAAAACGTCTCTGTTACAAACAAAACAAACTGTGGCTTGATCTCTACGCAAGGAGTCATGATCTGCCATCATTCCTACTTGTGCTAACAACCTATGACTCATCAAAACAAATAAAAATATGCCACAGCATGTGACCAACTCAGCACATTGTTGGCATGCCACGATGCTCCTGCATCACATTACCTTTGGAGTCTTCTTGGAAGATACTTGAGGGATCAAATGATCCTTGATGGATTCAACTATGACCCTCTTTTCCTTGACCATATCCTTCTTGTGCTTTGCTTTTGCTTCAACTCCTTCTCATTCTTGGACTTCCTCTTTGATGTAGCCTTCTAGGTCATGTTCTTCAAGGATGAGCATGGCTATATGCTTCCATGCTCTGAAATTATTAGCTCCTTCAATATTTTCATCAAGCTTGGTATTGTTTGTCATCTTTAATGAATGAGAACCTCAAATGGAAATAAAGGAAGTAGAACTTACCAATAAAAAGACTTCTTCTGGAACCTGCTTCAGGCAGACTTAGGGTCTGGCAAGAAAACCATAATTTTTCAATTGTGGTCACTTACAAATATGGTTGGAGGAAAAGATGAGCCTCCTCAAGGCGAGTTGACTAGTGTTCACCTTTTCCCGAATCTGTGGACCAAGGTATTTTTTAAGGATTCTAATATTATACTTAATTATAGTATTCTAGGTGATTGTTTTGGATTCAAAAAAACATGTTTATAGATATCTAGGAGAATATTAAATATGAAACATAAAATTAAAATTGAAATGTGTAAATTTTGGTGAATATTATGATAAAAAAACATATTTTATGTAAATAATAAATATAGGCGATACTAGACACTAAAATGACCAAATAACGAATTTTTTTTTTGAAAAAAACCCCAAAAATAGCCAACTGGCGAAATTTTGCTGACTTGTCTCTCCAAGCAGGGTCGACTTGCCTATGGAGACTCAAAACAACATTTATAAAATACTTTTGTGGGTACTATTGACCCGACTTACAACGGAGGTTTTACCTCAAGACTCTACATGACCAAGTACATCAATCACATCTCTGAAAGGAGGAATAACATCTATGAAAGGAGGAATAATAATAATACAATATAGGTGCAATAGAATATCTTCTGAAGTTACATTTCTTAACCAATCACATCCATGTCAAATTTGATGATATTAAAGAAAGTGGTTATATCTACATTATGCCAAAGAACAAGTGGAAAATTTTCATTTGCATAACATATCATAGGACTCGGATTTCATGTTGTTTACAGAATTATCTATCCATACAATCAGTTGGAGAAGAAAATTTGTTGTATAGTTATTGCCTCTCCAATAGGGGGGAATACATCAGCAGTTTCCTTTACCTTTGGCTTCACCGAAGCACAATTTTTTTAATGATTTAGAACCTTTTGGATATATGCATACACAACCCAATAAGCTTCCTTGGCTATCACCAATAAGCTTCTACTGATGACGCGACGCTATGGATGGGTCAACCGAGGCAAATGACACGATGCCTCGGCAGACTTCGTTGGTGCACGTCAATGCAAATCGTCGAGAAAATCGACTATTTGATAACATTTACTTTAAAAATCTGGTAACAGGCAAAGGGATTTTGTTCTCAGACCAAGTTCTGTTTAGCGGATAAAACAAAAGAAGGGACATAGTAATGAGATCGAAACAAGGGACATAGTGTAATGAGATTACCGAGCTTTCAAGAGCTCTTTTTGCCAACTTCACAGTGACCATAATAAAGCTGGGAAGCTTGGGAGTCAAAACAGATCGCAACAAAAGAGTAAGACGTCGAGATTGTACTGCATTTAACTTACATTTAATCATATCAACCAAAATAGGTATATATTATTGTACTCACCACAAATCTAATAGACTCTCATTGATGACCATATCATAGCTGGATTTCTAGATTTGTCCATGGAAATATAAAGAAAAGCAACTAGCTGATATAAAATATTCTTAGTTGATCTAGCTTTTTGGTAACGATATTATCTAGTTGATTCTAATTTATTGGTACTTTTTGGTAACGATATTATCTAGTTGATTCTAATTTATTGGTGCTTTTTGGTAACAATATTATCTAGTTGATTTTAATACATTGGTGAATCTTAGCAATTGTTTTACTTGGAAATTATACCCCACTCCCACTGTTAATTGCTACAACCTAACCCATCCTAACAAATTACACCTCCACCCACCCTGATACCACCCCCCACTATCCCATCACCCCTACCACCCTCACCCAGATACCGCCCCTATTTCCCCCCCACACAAATACCGCCATCCCCACCCTACCACCTCCCACCACCCCTACCACCCTTCCTTACTCTCCCCACCCTGAGACAACCCTCACTCTCTCCACCCCCTTCCCCCACTCTCCCCACCACCTCCACTCTCCTACCACTCGCGCCACTCCAATACGACCTTCGCTTCCCTTCCATTCCCCTCTTGCCTTCACTACACAACCTCCCCACCCCTCCAATTTGAGATAGGTTTTCTCACCTACCTATACTATACTCTCCTCAATGGGAGACGTGCCCAGGAAACCCATTCCCAATGCAATGGCATGGGACCACCACTATGACATGCATCCTTGTTAATGGGAGATGTTAATGAAGCCACTCCCCAAATGCAATGGTAATGTCGCCATCAGGTTGTGGTGTTCTTCAACTCCCACAGACTGCGTCTACATTGTTTCTAAGTTATTCATCTTATTTTATACTTCCCAACTTCGTCATCCATTCCATTTACTTTGCATGTGGGATCTTAATTGTTTTCCCTCCAAAATATTGAATTAAAGTTCACTTATGGCAAGGACAACCATTACCTAATGGATGAAGTTTGCTTACGGGAAGGACAACCATTACCCAATGGATGACAATGGATGGCCTCATATTAGTCATTGCTTGTGTCAAGCCGTGGAAACCCATCGTCATTCACCTGCCCCTGGGCCCTCCCTTGTACCTTCTATATGCAAGCTATTCACATATCTTCTTAATGCAAGTCATGTACCTGGAATGAAGGATTATTGGTGAAACAAAAATGTTGACTACAACATGCATAGACATCACCTTTACCAGGTTATTTGCAAGCCCCTTTGCTATTTGCCTACGGTCTCTCTATGTCACACATTTTGTGCAATTGGATTATTATACACAATGATTGAACTATAGGTTGTTACACAAGTTTTGAATTCAGAATCTAATTCTCCTTACATTGATTATTTATCTTCTTATATTAATTATTTATAATATTTGTAATTTATATTTGGAAATCCCTCTCTTGCCTCACAACTCTGCTACTAAATCAAATGACTAACCTTATTGAGGAAGAGGCAAAGGGAAAGTGCATCCCAGATGAAACTAAATACAAAGATCTACTTCAATACTACTACCATGGATGCGAGTAACTAGACTCGGACAACGGAAAATGCAAAGAACAGCTTGTATAAGAAGATAACATAAAATATGACAAGAAAATGGTTTCAAAAGAGTGAGAAAAACTCGCTTAACATACCCTCTTTTCTCAGATCCACCTTGTCGCCTTTCTCAGTTCCCCCTCGTCCTCGCCATTGCACATTAGATGAAGACTGGTAACCTCATACAATACACAAAAACAACTCTACAAAATTACATTTCCTTGGCTTGATTTTCAAAAATTATTCTCTCATTTTCAAAGAGGAAAGTGGATAGAGATTTCAATAGCCATTACCTATTGCATAAATATAAGAGGAAGTTGGATTGAATCCCCTATTCACCAGCTCGTGAATTTCATAGATGTGAGGGAGATATATGGTAAGTTCATGGCGTTGAAACCGATAGTTTAACTTAGTCCATGACTTGTGTGAGACTTCATGTAAATCATGCCAAAGGATACTGTCATTCAGTTCTTCAAGGATGTCATCGAGCACATTGAGCGGGTTGGTAGCCGTAAAAAAACCAAAAGGACAATAGCCATAAAACTATGAACTTCATACACATTACCATGTGTGGGTCATTCAAAGAAGTGCCTATGTTAGATTTCCTTTGTAGGCTTCAAATGCATAGCACTCTGGATTTTTGTATTGCATGTTGTGATAGGGAAAATGCTTCTCAATGTGTTTTTAATCTGCTTAATTGAGTGCAAACTTCCTAGTTTTGTTCGGGGCAAGCCATTTATTAATAATTTGTAAGAATGATAAATTTTGATAGCAGAGTCACATTGACTTTGTTAAAAGAAGAAGAGAAGTTGCATATACATTTGCTACTTGTGAAATCTTTAATCTGGTGAAAACTATAGTAGACCATCTTAAGGATGACTATCCTTCTTTAACTGCAAAATAAGATCTACGAGTCGATAAAACAAGAGAGGACCAAGAAAATATAAATCTTACACTTACACTGGTTATTTTCTATTAACCACTGAATCCTTTTACCTGTGAAGAGCTATCCCGAAGAGTCCTTTTCCTTCTTACAAACCTTGCGAGAACCTTTTGCTATCAAGATATTTCTAACTTGGTAGGCTTATGTTGTGCTTACTTCAAGATTGAGTATTTGTTAGGGAGTGATGTTCTCCTCCACCAAAAAATCAAGGCGAAGAAACAAAGAGCATTGAGCAGAGAACTCCGGAGGAAACATTCGTGATTGAGCTAGGGCTCTCGAATGACAGAGCGTGGCCAAATTCTTTTCTATAGGATTACTCCGAATGAAAGAGCTAGAAGGGGAAACTAGCGGTACAATTCACCAGGAGGGAGTACTAGCAAACATTTAAAATTGATGTACGAATGTCCAGGTCTAGATGTCACTTAATAGAATGACCAAATTGATCGACGCCATTATGGTTTCACTTTAAGAAATGGAAAGTTTGGGTATCAAAACACATACAACATTAATCCATGGATTGGTGCTATGTTCTTCTCCAAACAAATAATTGAGATGCTTCGAATAAATGAAATAAGCAAGACTGGCTCCCAATCTTCATGCTAATTCTTTAGTTGCCAAGGCTTCGAATCTTCATGCTAATTCTCTAGTTTCAACATAAATTTTCTCCTTACTCTTGATGAAATTCAAGGACATTATCCTCTACAACTATTTTTATTGCTCGAGTCACGAGTTCTACGCTCGTGTAATAATTCTTCATTCACTCTTGATGAAATTCAAAGACATTATCCTCTACAACTATTTGTATTGCTCAAGTCATGAGTTCTACGCCTTTATAATAATTCTCCATTCATATTCCATGAGCATTCACTTGCTCTATGCCCTTGTACACCACACTTGAAGCATGTGCCCATAAATTTTACTTTTCCTTTTCTATATCCATGTTCTCTATCAACTTACATTGTAAACTCCTACAAAACTCTAATTTTTAGAATTTGCACTATCCCTTTTTTTTCTTCCATTGTGTTTTCGTCTTGTTGCAAATTGCTTTCCAAGCTTGTGATTTTGCTTCTTGTCCCTTCTTTCCTTTTTAACAATTTACCTACAACCCTAAATCCAGGTGATAAGCCTTCAACATTGATGAAACATCCATCAAACTTTTTTCATCTTGTATGTTAAATATCAAGCCATTAACATAGTTTGGCATAGATTCAACACTCTAAACATTTTTCCCCAATCTACATAATTCTTATGTACTCAATGTTCTTCTCTCCTCTTTTGTTATGAATTTGTCTCAACACATTCAATGCAAAATAAACATGCAAGAGTTTACATTTTAGTTTGGACACCATACCATCCCATCTTTGGATTTTTTCCTTGTCATATTGTTATCTCTCCATTGCAGAGTGTCCCATACTAATGAAGCATGTTCTCTCAGTTTGGTAATGAAAAATCTTAATTTGTATTAATATTTCATTTTCTCAAACTCCAATAACATTTCGTCCTAACGAATCTATTGAGGCCTCAACTAACACAAAGTAGACTACGTTGTGGACCACCCTTTAAATTTTTAATTGAGCCTAGTCAAATAGACTATGCTCCCTTGAGTTTGATTTTTTATGAGCATGGGTCTTTGGCTAGAGTTACATTCATTGAATGCATGTTTGATCTTTCTACTTTATAACACAACCATGATACTTTGCAGCATTTGCATTGTCAATTCGGTTTTCTTTGCAAGTTTTCCCTTCCCACATTTGTCCCATTGCATATACCCTAGTCTTTGCTCTTGCACCCCTTATACTTGACTTTTCTATCATGTGTTCAAAGTGTTATGTAACCTTCTCTAGAGTCTTCCCACATTTTATCCAATTGCATATACCCTATTCTTTGCTCTTGCGCCTCCCCATTGCATATACCCTAGTCTTTTCTCTTGCCCCTCTTATATTTGACTTTGCTCTACAAACATTATAGTAGTTGTTAGTTGTTACGGTCCCAATACTTGGGCACTATAACATCCTGTTATAAATCTTGAAATTATAAGTATAGTCCATCTAGCTCTTGGGCCTTTTATATTTTACGTCGCTCTCATGTCTTTATAGTGTTATGTAACCTTCTCAAGGGTCATTAAAGCTATTTTGTATCATGGATAAGCTCATGACTGAGTCTCAGATAGAATCAACAACCTCACCATGTGATCTCAGGACCATGATGCCTATAGATGTTTTGGGGGACTTCAAACTCAACCAACTCACAAATTCTCAAATCAGTTGTTTGGGTCTGTTTGGGTCTTCAAAAGAAAGTTATAATCTCAGTGAAGTCTAGTAACAAAGTGCCCTATGTGTGACCAAATTTTTTAGAAATTTTATCATATTCGAAGGGTAATGCCTATAGGTTTTGGGGGGCCTTCAAACTCAACCAACTCACATATTATCAAATCAAATCAGCTGTTTGGGACCTGGGTATTCTTCAAAAGAAACTTATAATCTTACAGAAGTCTAGTAACAAAGTACCCTGCATGTGCCCAAAATTTTTAAATTTTAAATTTGAATTTTCCCCTCATGGTATTTTATTAGTCTCATTCAACATCCCCTTTGGACCTTTAACTTTTTTCAGCTTTTAGCTTCCCTACATGTTATGCTAGCATTTTCACATTTGGACATCTCTGTAACTACCCATAAGACCATTTTTAGCGTTTTCACATTTGGATAGCTCCATAACTACCGACATGACCATTTTTATCCTCATTATTAGATGATGGCTTCCATCTTCACGGGATCTATCTTGAGTTCCCCTCCACCTATCACATACCCCAAATACACCAATGACTACCGGGCAAATTCACATTTCTTAATATTTTCCAGCAGCTGATGTTTTTTTAGAGTCTCTAACACTTACATGACATGTGAAATATGCTCTTCCAAGGTAAAGAGAAAAAACAATATATCCTCCAAGTACACTATAAAAAAATGAATATAGAAAGGGACGCACTAATCATTCATCAAACAAATGACATGTGAAATATGCTCTTCCAAGGTAAAGAGAAAAAACAATATATCTTCCAAGTACCCTATAAAAAAAATGAATATAGAAAGGGACGCACTAATCATTCATCAAACAAATACGCTGGTGCATTACAAAAAGCTCCATTTTTATCCTCACTACTAGTCCATATGAGCAGGCCTCTTTTGGTTCTGAACTAGATTGGTGTATGCAAAATATATGTAACAAAGTCTATCTTTGAATCAATCACATCCATATCAAATTTGATGATATCAAGGAAACTGGTTATACCTACATTATGTAAAAGAATATGTTGAAAATTTTCATTTATGTAACAGACCTTAGGACTCATATTTCATGATATGTTTACAGTATAATCTCTCCATACAATCAGCTGGTGAAGAAAATATGTTGTATAGTTATTGCGTCTACAATGTACATTATGGATATGTTTATGCTATAAGCTCTCCATACAATCAGCCGGTGAAGAAAATCTGTTGTATAGTTATTGCGTCTACAATAGGGAATTCACTAGCATAGATCCATTTTAAACTTAGATCTATCAAGAACCGGGAGAGATCCAATTTCTTGAGGTGTACATTTTTCCCCCATTTGGATCCCTCTCAGTACTTGATAGATTTGGGTTTAAAATGGATCTATGCTAGTTTACTTTTTTCTTTTTTTTAAGTCAATATGTACTTTTTATTTTTTAATTTATGTCGGCTAGCATAACGTGATTAACGTGACAGGATCTCCCCCATACTGGATTGGAGAGCACCTCGAGACAACAACTTCCTTTGCCTTTGGCTTCACCGAAGCATGATGCACTAATTTTTTAATGATTTAGTTTCCTTTGCCTTCGGCTTCACCAAAGCATGAAGCACAAGTTTTTAATGATTTAGAACCTTTGGGATGGATGGATACACTAAGATTCCTTGGTTATCACCTCATGTCTTAATGCCAGGCTTGAATCTTGGAGAAATATCAAGTAGTCCATTAAAAAGATTGGACCTACATATGTGGACTATGAGGAGCGTCGATCATTTTCCAAGAAAGGGGCAGCCCAATTAAGTCTAGAATTCTCAGTTGAAGTTTAGAGACAGGCACAATAGTGTTTTATCTAATGAAGCATATAAATTCCAGGGGATACTGTTCCAGAATCCAATGAACATGTTTCCCAGACAGATATTATAATCAAGGGGATACTGTTCCACAAGCCAGATATTGTATTCTAGGGGATACTGTTCCACAAGTCAATGGACATGTTTCCCAAACAGATATTATACATTTATCAAGAATAATGGGACAGCAAGACAATGAACTTTCATCATACGAAATTCCACTTGATTTTTCACGTTCTTGCTATCACGGAAGACGTAAAATCGATTCACACAGTACCAAACACCATACAACTGACGTAAGAGCACAAATAACACTGATAAATTTTCCACAAATTGGACAGTTTTGAACCTTTAGCCATTAGTTGTGTTCAACAGTGATGCTGATAATGGAGACTCTGTGTTTGATTTCATACAAGCCTAAACTAGAAAAATGCAATGCCTCTCTGTCGTGATATATTATTAATCCTAACAACTGCAGACTCTAAATTATGGCGTCATCTCTTCATATGCATAATACAACTGCTAAATACATATCAGAATTCCGTGTAAGAAACACCAAGCATCCTAACAATTTACCCTTTGACAACATATATAGAGTACATGTTGAATTACCATTCAAAATAACATCAAACATTCTAACATCAAAACATTCTACATAAAAAATACCATGAATCCTAACTATATGCACCAAAATTCCATGATAAGAAATTCCAAAAACCTTGACAATATCTGAAAATATATGTTAAATAATCCTTTAAAATAGTATCAGTGTGATTCCAACTCCCAATGAAAGCATCTATCACGATGATGTTATCATTCAAAATACCTCCTATCTTCCTCTTGCCAGAACAATTATTTGCTCATCATCCATGAATATCCTAAATTGCATAACATCAACTCAAATAAATGGTTGAGTAAATATCCGAATATCATGTGGAATTGCAATCACTCAAGAGAAAAAAGGAACATGCATATACTCTGTCAAAAAAATACACTGCTGTACGAATTGGAGGAAATTTCAAAGCCTATATCTGATTTGGACATGCTATTCCTTCAGCCAAGGTGTTATCTCCTGTATCCACTCGAAAAGCTCAGCATCTTTGAACCATTTAACTGCAAAAACAAAGAATTAAACACAAAAGAAGGAAAGGAAATTTTGTTAATTTGGATTGTCATGAATCTTGAAAATCACAGATGGAAAATATGCAAGCATATAAGTGAACAAAACCATTTAATTTTTTAACCAATTATTCCATTACAGTTGAACAAGAGTATGACCATCATTTCCCTGCTATTGGTATTAATTTCATTGTAAGTTTAAAATTTATCAACTATTTGTATACACTCTTTGAGAGAAGGCAAACAAAAGCTGATGTAACCTAGATTAGTGTTCCTAGATGAACACATTATGCCCTTTAATTTGAATGCATGTCATGGGAAAAGTTCAACAACATGGTAGGTTGAAGGGTATTTCACATCTTTATATATCTTTAGGTTTCAAAGTTGCATATTAATTCTTAAACCATATATTACTAATCGTAAATAATTATTAGTAGGTTTATTTGAGCATTATTGGCCCACTGTTAATGATTAGGTTGCAGAGTACCGTAAAGACAACTATGAATCATTATCAAGCCATGTGTGCAATACTTTCAGAACTCTTTTAACTATTCTAGGCATCTATGTTCCATTCTGCCTTAACTAGGATCTGCTTTTGACCCATCTACATTATTACCGAGGCTTCAAAACAATCCTTTAAGGAATTTATGAAAACTGCATTTTGCTTTCGAAAATATTGTGTCTTCCATATTTTATTGATTTCTTACAAAGCCATTTGTTTAGGATACTCTTGTGTGTCAAATTATTTGTAACTAACAAAACTCCAAACCTTTCTCTGGAATTTCCTGTTCTGGAGGCAACTTCATTCACAGAATGCCACTTCTTATCTTTCATTCACAGAATCCCAGAATCAACTTCAATCTTATTTTGCCATCTGAGCTGGTTGTATTTGGTTCCACTTTTACTGTGACACCTTTTGATATTGATGTTAAACTCGCCTAGAATTACTATAGATTAGATTGTTATCTTTAATTCCTGCACTGTTTATCTGTTATGTAATTAGAGATTGAATTTCAACCAATTTTACCTGATATCTCTCGGTGTGGACATGAAAATGTGCTTTAAATCCATGGTTTTCAATTATATATTCCAAACATGTTTATACTCTGTACCTTTCATTAAATTTGAAGAATTAAAACTAATCCAAAACAATGTGTCTAGAGTAGAATGACCTAAGGACTACGATTTGATGGTGATAGGATTGACTGCTATTCTCCCTACTTGAGTATAATAATATCCCATAATGTAAAATGGCTCCTGAAAAAAGTTAATGCTATTTTGTTTAGATAGTTAATATTTCTTATTTTGAACTTTTGAAGCCTAACACCCTGAGCTGTGACTTGATGAATGGTCATCTGATTTGATATTTCATGTTGTAATTCTATGGAGGGCCGGATTGCACAGAGATGTCAAAGTGAGTTTTAGTTTAATCATTAGATTATTGCCCTATTTCCTGTATTGGGGCATGGAAATGGGTGTAAAGTTGCATGGATCATATTCTTAGTCTTTGACAAATATAAAACAGACCTCTTTGACCTAGCATGTGTGGACCTCCAAAGCCAAGATGAAAATATGGGTGTCCCTAATCACCACAGAGCAATGGATACTTAAAAACCAAAACTATGTTTGTACTCTGAGCTCTGCAAGCTCAAAGTAAAGATGGATGCAAAACAGTCCACTCTGTGAACTGACATGATGCAAAATTGCATTGAAGCATTCGAAAATAAGGATTCCCTACTGGAGTTTAGCCTTTCTTTGGTTTGTCTTACCAGGAAATTCTGTTAATAAGAATAAAAAAGCTTATGGACAATATCAGCAAAACATTGTGCAGGGAACTACTGGTTATTTTCCCACTGTCCCAATCTCTGGCTGCAGTAATGCTCAAATTAATATAGCTCAATAGGGATATGTTCTCTATGCTTCTAGAGTGGGGCCAAATCTTCTCCATTTAGTGCATTAATCACACCAATAAAAAGGTGGTATTTTGGCTAGAAAGATGGTTTGTTAAAGCCATCAATGACAATGGAAAAGTTGCTGCCTTGAGATACTGTGAACATAGTTACAACTAACAAGCCCCCTTCATGAGCAACATTTTCTAGTATAACAGAGCACTAAAACAGGTCCAAATTTGTAAATCCTCCATTCTAGCCCAGGCAGGTAAGACAACTACCAGGATCGATACTTTTGTTGAAGGGGTTAGTCTATCAGGAAGTTTATCATAAACTATAAAGAAAGAATTTATGGATTCACAGTTTATGAATTATTACTATGGTCATCCACACTTTTGAATCCAAATAATTTCCCTTCATAAAAGTAACCTGTAAATCATTTTATATTTTAATTGGCATAGCCCATTGTCATTGGTTTAGGATTCACATTGTATTTGTAACCATTCCCCGCCTTCATATAGCCCAGGCAGGTAAGGTTTACAATACAATGTGAATCATGAACCAGGACCAATCCTTTGCAGAGCTTGCTAGATTTAAAACAAATAACATAAAATGTAATGCTTTAAGTTTTGGGTACACATTTTAGGGAGTAGATCCAATGGGTTATCCACAAGTTTGGATTCAAATTGTATATTGCAACGGGGTCCTTAAGATTCTTGCTGGATAGACAATCTGCTCCAGAAAAAGCTGTAAAGAAAGCTTTAGAAACATTATCTCAATTATTGTTAATAATTAATTTTCTTAATTCTTCTCTTCAATTGTGGAATTCTTGTGACAACTCTTAATCCCTTCTCATCAATTGTGGAATTCTTGTGACAAATCACTAGCTCCAGACAGGTAGGACAACTACCAATACTAATGCTTTGTCTTGGAAGGATTGGCTCTCCTTATTTGGACAACTACCAAGACTAATGCTTTTGGCCTGAAAGGGTTGGCTCTCCTAACTTTTAAAATTTTGAAATTGTTATAAAAGCACTCCTTACTTTTATTTGCTAAGTAGCTTCTTCCATCCGTGCCTAGGTATTGATTTTATTTGCTATGTAGCTTCATGATTGTGAAAAGGGGATTATCATAAAAAGAACATAGGGGGACCATCTTCCATCCGTGCCTAGCTAAGTCACTTGACACGAGGACACGCGACAAGAAGGACACGGGGATTTGAGTGTCCAACACAAACATGGTGACCCCCGTTCGAGTGTCCAACATGGACACGGTGACCCTTGAAATCAGGACACGTAGGACACGTTATATATATTAGTGTGTTTGTTGTGCGGGTGAAGAATATTTGAAGGATTTAAATGTCTAATTAGTAATGTTAAATGTCCATTGATTTTGATTTCTATTGAATATGTAAAAATTGGATCTATATTTCTATATTTTTAATATATATAATTTAAAAATATATATATATATATATTTTTAAATTATATATATTAAAAATATAGAGATATAGATCCAATTTTTACATATTCAATAGAAATCAAAATCAATGGACATTTAACATTACTAATTAGACATTTAAATCCTTCAAATATTCTTCACCTGCACAACAAACACACTTTAGAGCCCTCTCCACACTTGCAAATGATAAAAAGAAAGTGAAAATTTTGATTTGAAGCAGTTCTAGGCGATTTTTTAGCGGATAAGGTGTCCTGTTTTAGGGACACGCACTGACAGCCCTCAAACACGCGTGTCTGAACACAGGACAAGCTGCAAAGATGTGTCGAACACGCTCTGTCAGCGTGTCCATGTCCGACACGGGAGACGCAGGCCCTTTTGGACGTGTCCGATTTCATAGGTGCCTAGGTATTGATTTGATAGTCTCCTTTCTGGGATTCCAAAGTGCTATGCTTTCAGTTACCATTAAACAACACACAAATTATGTCATTAAGAGGAGGTCTAGAAGGCCATCATCACAAAATCATTGTCTTCCTCATGATGTAATATTTTTATAACAATTACTACATTGTTTATATATATAGGTTTATTTGGATTGTATGAGAAAAGTTTAAATTGAAAATTTTATTTAATATCAAAATAATAAAAATTACCAGACACTAAATTGGTGTGTAAGAAAGAAAAACGTAAACTCACTCAAATTGTATCATTAATAAATATTACTTAATACATATTAAAATTACAAAACAAATTCCCTATTCTTGATTAAATATAAGGCATTCTTAATAGTAGGGAACAATCCACTACATTGCCTGCATAAACATAAATATATGACAATCCTCCAGTGGGATCTGTTCACTAATCCTCCACTTTTCCTCCTCTCTCTCTCCTCCACTCCTCCTCCTCTCTCCAATGCCCTCCCTCCT